>RJWJ010012595.1:8997-41770 GCA_004363605.1 Indri indri | reverse complement strand
CTATTAATCTAGATGACCAATTGAGAAAGTTGCAAGAATACAATGGATACCTACCAAGTGCCCAAGTTGTCATAATTCCACGTATCTTAATACCTATAGACCATGTACTTGCAAATGGAGAGCAAAAATCAAGGAAAAGCATACTGACAAGGTAAAATAAATGTAATTTTAGGAGTGACTGTATTTCAACACTAATCACTCTACTCCACAATGCTCACCAACTTTATATATGGAAATCTTTTGACATACTTAAACTAAAGTATATTTGGGGGTGACTACTATTCATATCACATAATTATAGGGAAGCAAATATTTCAAGTCCAAAATTTACAGTACTCAAATTATAATGTAGCAATAAGCCAACATTGTGCAAAACAGTCTAAAGGAGACCTGGGGTAAAGTGTCACGAGACTAGTAGCAGAACAAACTGAATTTGTCTTTAATGAAGAAAGACATATTCAGGTAAAAATTATTGGCCTCTTTTGTATGCTTAGACGAGTTATCATTTTAGGAAGAAGAGAAAGGATAATAAGAGGCTTGGATAGATAGCACAGTTTTAGAAAAATAGATTAAACAAACTGAACAGATAACAAGACATCATAATCAGAAACAAGAATGGGAACAGCCTGCATGCTGAAAAAGAGATGCTCTTTATTATTCCCCTGTGGATGGAAAGTAGGAAAAGCAATAGACTGGGAACTTGGGAGTGGAAGCTCAAGGAATGAGCTTAAGAGAGAGTAATGGCCCCCTAACTTATGGGAATTCATAAATGAAGAATGCAATCTGCATAAGTGCTCTGTAGCCTCACACATAAACAAAAACTAGACGTATGAAATTATCGCTTGGGATTGAAAACCTATTAAAGTTGACTGAAATTTCTTTGGTGAGAATTTAGGCATTACTTAAAGATAAGTCCCATTGGTAATCCTTGCCAATACCTCTTTATAATATGAAACAGGGCATATAATTATGCCTGCCAAAGACTTAGAATCTATAGTTAACTGACATTTTGTCCTTGATTTAAACCCCAATTGATGATAACATTGTCATATGGGTAAGGGCTGCTTTTGTTAAAAGCCTGAGAAAATATTGTTGTGATGGTCTTATTTGAACTCAAAAAATAATTGCTACTTTTTATAAAACAGTTTCGATAATAGTAATGTATTAATATATATTCTTAAATGTATTCCTCATCATACGTCTTTATATTTTAATTATATGAAATCTCTTTGGTAGTTGAAATCTCATGTTCTAATTAATCTTACAGACTTTCCTTAATTTTTTTTTTTTTTACTAATATTGGTTTAAGTAGAGAGATTATGCTTATTTACTTGGAATATATGTCTCTTGTCATTGGAGGTAGCAAACCACATATAAAGAAAGCTTTCTGAATCACTAGACTGAGGCCTATCAATAGTGTCAAACCTCAAATGGGATTTTTTGTTCATATGTTGTCTTATAGCATATCAAACTTCTCATCTTTTTTTTCTATCAGTTACAACTGCTTTTGAATGGGTTATTTTTTAAAAATTTTCTGTATCATTATAAAAACCCTCTTTACTAAAATACATTAAATTTTGGGTTTATATTGATTTTCACATTCCAGTTTATTGTCACCATAAATGTATATGAAAAATGACTCAAAAATGTATAGCCAGGACACAGAGTTTAAATGAGATGGAATAGCAATTTCAGGGACTGATGGGAATATTTCAGAGACCAAAACTCTGCACGTACCTTTTTTTCCTCACAGTCTGATCATTTATTAAATTTGAAGGTCGAAAGTACACCCATCAAGTTTTGTCAGTTCTCTTGCGTGTCTTCTAATGACTCTTCCTTAACAGAGGAATACGTTTGTATTTGAGAAATTTTTACCAAACTCGTGCTTTAACTCATTTGTTATTACTTTAAAATGTTTTTCTGCACTCTAACTTGCTTTCTTCGATCAATTCTTCATATGTTTACTCCCAGAATAGTACTGAGTAAAGTGATTTATCTTCTATAACAAGTTCCTTATTCATTTGTGGTACTTGAGAAAAAGGAAGTAAGTGCAAACATACAAAACTGTTCTGCCTGGTTTGAATTTCTACTGCGTCTTTTTTCATTCAAGTTGTGTTTCTCCTGGGTCTTAGTAAGACAGTGATTTTTGTATTGTATCCTGGACATTTTGGTTATTATGTTGATATATTCTGGCTCCTATATAAATATTTTATTTTGATGGGCATTCTATCTGGGTTTAGCACACAGGACCTATCACAATTTTGTGTGCTGGAGTTCTAATAACCATTTGATTTTCAGAACCTTTGCAGTGATATTTTTGGTCTGTTAGGTATGTCTGGTGTTGCTGGGGCTTCCATTTGTGGTTGGAGGAGAACTTCCAAGCTGGGAAGTTGTTGTGGGAGGAGTAGGAAGAAATGAATCTATATTATCTTGAATCCTGGTAAGTCCTAAAGTAAGAAATATTTTCATTCTTGAGAAATTTAAATTAATTAGCTATTTGATATATTTTACCAAGTGAACACCTGTCTGTTCCGTGTATAATTGAATATTCACAGGTAGTAAGAGACATTGAGTGTGCTCTTGTGTTTACCATCAAAAATTAGCTTCAAGAATGAAAACAAGCAAAAAAAAAAAACAAAAAAGAGAGAAGAAGAAGAAGAAGCAGCAGCAGCAGCCTCTGGCACCACCAGGGCCTGACAGTGTAAGGCACGTATAGTAAATTTGGTGTAATTTAAAGTTTTTACAGTTAAGAAACCAAACCGAGGTCATTTGTCTGAAATAGGAGGAGAAGTAGTGTTGCGGCCCGATTGCAGAACGGGGGATGGACACAGAAAGAAACACACAGAAACACACAAACACACACAAAGACGGTACAAGACTGCAGCGCCGAATGCACCAGTCGCTTTATTTTTATACTTTTCTCTGTCCGGCAGCTACTTCCTGGTACGTAACCACCTTGGGTGCCTTGAGGAAAACACATTTTCATTCCTTCCAGATGATTGCTCAAGGGAAGCGGATGTTTGCATCCTAACTTCTTGACCTCATCACCGTGTGCAGGACAATGAGGTGCCTTGGCTCGTTTGTAAGACCCCAGGCCCTTGGCTATCTGCCATAAAGCTGTCTGTCATGAGGAATAGTTCTGTTTGTTCGACAGGCTGTGTCCGGACCTGTTGACCTCTGGCCCCAAGGAGAGCACATCCAGTTTCGCTGACTCTGGGCTTAAGCCAATTTTTGCCCAGGGACGGTCCCTACAAGTAGTATATCTAAATAATCATGTCCAGGACTTATTAGACTCATTCACTTTACTAACTATTCAGAGGTGGAGTCTACCTTGAATTATCACTTTTAAATGCCACGTGATTGTACTGCACAATTGCAGTTGAGAGCTGGTGTAGTGGACAGTGGTTTTAGCCTCAGCTGTCACCCACAAGGCAATTCTTTTTATCGCATAGGGATTTGGGTAAAAAATAAAATGGTAAGAGAGTCACTAAGCTTATTTTGTGAGTCTGCTGTAACAAATTACCTCAAACTTAGTGTCTTGAAACAACAAAAAATTATTCTTTCACAGTTCTGGAGGCCAGAGTCCAAAATCAATTTCACTGAGCACAAATCAATGTGCCGGCAGCGCTGCACCCCTCTGGAAGTTCTAGGGGGAGAATTCATTTCTTGCCTCTTCCCGCTTCTGGCGCCTGCCAGCATTCCTTGGCTTGCGTTGCATCACTCCAGCCTCTACCTCTGTGTAATCTCCATCTGCCTCTCTCTTAATAAGGACGCCTGTGAGGCAATTAGGGCTCACTCAGTAATCCAGGATAATGTTCTCGTCTCAAAATTCTTAACTTAATCACACAGGTAGAGACCCTTTTCTGAGTAAGGTAAAAATTCCAAAGGTTTAGATGAGGATATATCTTTCACAACCATTATTGCTTTCTGAAAACTGCATTTAACTATCCATATGTAGGAGTAAGGATAGGAAGTAGGAAGGAAACTCAAACTCTCAGCAGACCGGCGGACCCCAAATGTATTCACGTCCTAATGCCCAGAGCCTATAAATATAGTATGCTATGTTACATGGCAAGAAGGAATTAAGGTTACAGGTGAATAAATGCTAATCGGCTAACCTTAAGATAAGGTTGTTATCCTGCGTTGTTCAGGTGGGCCCAATCTTAACACAGTGTTGCTGATGCACCTATGTTTTGGCCATAGGCAGCAAAATGCAGAACACGGTTTCCTTTGTTATCACAAAGATTTGGGTCTGCATCATGTTCTAGCAGAATAGCTATATATTTTTCCTTCTGGCACTGTGCTGCCTGTTAATGTAATGTAGAAAATTAGATAGTAAATTCTGGAAATGAAGAGTTACTATGCCAAAGTTTTAATCAACTAGTGGTATTTAAGTGGGATAAATATACTTTTATCCTAGAAGATGAATCAAATCCATTTTGCACCAGAGCAGAAGTGGCATAAGAGCTGTCATATAATCACTGTTGCTGAGGTAAAGCCAAAGGGAAGGGCCTATTAAAGGTTTCATAGTGCACAATATAAAAGATATATTTTATCGATTGACTATAAACATTAAATACTGTCTTATTCTTAGGCCATAAAAGCAATATATTCCCAAATAAACCTTAAGGTAGCAATGATTCCATTTGAAGAAATTTAAATGTGTTAGTACTAATTGCTCATTGTAATTTGAATTTTGTCTCCCTAAAATTCATGTGTTAAAGTTCTCACCACCCCCACCTCCCTTACCTTAGAATGTGACCTTCTTTGAAATAGGGTCATTGCAGATGTGATCCATTAAAATGAGGTCATACTGGGATGGGGTGGGGTGGTCCTCTAATCCAACATGACTGGTGTCCTTGTAAAAAGGAGAAATTTAGACACATACATGTAGGCAGGGATTGTACGATGTGAACATGAAGACAGAGATCTGGGAGATGGAGCAGAAGCCAAGGAACACCAAAGATTGCCAGCAAACTGCTTTCTCCAAAAGCTAGGAGAGAGGCATGGAATAAATTCTTCTTCACAGACTGCAGAAGGAACCAATTCTACCAACTCCTTGATCTCAGACTCTACCCTCCAGAACTGTGAGAAAATAAATTTCTTCCGTTTAAATTTATGATACTAGTTTGTGGTACTTTGTTAAGGTAGCTCTAACAAACTAATACATTCACCAGGATGATGGAACAGCATGCGTGAATCAAACCAACTTGATTCCTGCAAATTCAGTGTACCAATATGCAGTACAGGTGCTCCTGCCTATTTCTCAGTTATTTTTAGATATTTCATATTTTGTTTGCATTGAGCATAGAATAGCGATAGTAGATAACCATTCCCTAATCTGGAATTCTTGCTTAACTCTCACTTAGAAGCTATTCCTTATTCTTTATCCTATTAGCACCTCAGTTTCCTTATCAACAAAATGGAGATAATGAAAATAACTATCATAGGACCCAGGTGTAAGAATAAAGCCAAAAACTGTGGAAAGTGTTTTGAATAGTTTCTTGTTCAATTAAGTGCTGATTAAATGTCATCTAATAATATTGACATCAGCACTTTAATACTATTTCTACTATTTAAAAAAATGTTGATTCAATAAAATGAAAGGAGGACAATTATACCTGTTTTACAGGGTTGTTTTAAGGATTAGAGATAATATCGTAATATTTTTAAGATGCTGATTTTCACATTTTAGCATCTTTGATATTAGAATATTCTTATAATTGATGGTTTCTTACAATTATTATTACTAATGTTTTTAAATTTTACATTGGTACATTAAGTAATGGAATATATTACAATCCATAGTGTCTTTTATTCAATGAAATATACTTTTATACATAGAAGAATTAATACAATTCCAGGCACGTAGTTGGTAATAAATAAATTGTAGCTATTCTGAGTATAGTGGAATAACGTGGCTGAAATAGAGGGGAAAAGTCCATCTTTAGACTTCGTTCAAAAGTCTAAATAATAGTGTACAGAAGGGGTAGAGAACGGTGTTCTCTGGAGACTAAAGAACAAAAACCTGATAGAAGTGCTCAAGAGGAAATATGAGGAGACAAACTTATAGTCATTCCATGTAACTTTTTCAATGAATTTTGTGTTAAGAGAAAGCCAATACGGGCAGTAGCTGAAGAAGGAAAAAAGTGGAGTTAAGAATATTTTTAAGTATAGGACAGATGAAAACATATTAATATATTCCGTGAAGAGGAAAATAAAATGATGGAAGGGTTAGAGGGAAGAATTAATCAAGCAATATATTTAGGGCGAGGGATGAAATATGTTTCTCAAGATGAAGGGCTGACTTATATAGGAGTTGAGACACTTCATAGAAAGAGGAGGGAAGAAACAATTTGATGGGAAAGGTGCATCCAAGTGGGAAAATATGATCTTGGGAGCTTGTGAAAGTTCTATTCTGGTTATTTTTCTGTTTTCAATGGAGCATAAGGCAAGTTATCAGCTGAGTAGGAGACAGGTAGATAAATCGTCGAATAATGACAGAGAAGGTATGGAGTAGTGATCCACAAGACTGAGAGTGTGAATGGATCACGGAACTGCGATGATAGCCAGGCATCATTAAAGCCCACTGGAGTAATTTTTAAAATTCTATTTCATTAATATTTGTGGCTCTTCTCCCAAGTAGATCCTATTTCAATTACTAAAACTCAATTTTGTCATTAACTTTTTTTCTAAAATATTGCTTCATCACAACGGTGTTATTTCTAATGGTCACTTTATGTAATTTCATTAAAATAAAAATCTAGTTTATGTTCAGATTGAATTTGTGTCAATTGAAGGTTAGTGTGGGAAGAGATTATATTGAGAATGGGAGATCTATTGGGGTCTCAATAAAGCAATTCACTTAGATTCTTTTAAATGCTCCTTAGTAAAGTTTTTTTTTATTTTGAATACTCATGTATATTTCTGTATTATTTCTAGATATTTCATATTTTATTTGTATTGAGCATAGAACAGTAATTGCAGATAACCATTCCCTATTCCTGACCTTAGTGAGAATATCGTGTTTTTTAATCTCATGTGGCACTGGTCCATACTCTGAGATAACATTCAAGAAAATATTTTTTGGTTCTTTGTTACTCCATGTGTGTGTTCATGGGTATGATCTGAATTTTATTAAAAGCCATTTCAGACAATGAAGTTGTATTAATAAGGTTTTTCCTCCTGGTTGCTTATTTATTTATTTTTATAACTAATTTTTCAACATTAAGTTGCTGGGAAAATTAAAAGGAATGCTGCTGTTTGTACTTAGTTTTGTTTCTGTTCTAACTGAAACTCCGTTAGACCACTTTAAAGATGATGAGTCTGCACTATCCTATAATGGAATTACAGCTGTTTTTCTTGATGGAGTATTATTACTGTCATTGTTGTATGATTTTTGTTTTGATTCATTTAGAACTGGCCAACTGAACGCTGCTCTCTTTGAGAACGCTTTAACCAATGGACGGCCGGCGAAGATGCTGAAGAGACTCAGACGGTGAGAACGCACCCCGCCTCTCCCGCGGACAAGTGCACCTCCGCACCCACACCCGGTGGAGTCGGTTCGGGAGCGCCCCTCTCCTGGAATCTGTCCCCACCCACTCCCCACCGTGCCCCTTTGGCCTCCTGCCACGCTATCCCGTTATCTCTTCTTTTTTACTCTTTTGCTGAGGCCACGGATCCCTGGGCCCTGATACCCCACATCAGGCCACATGCGAACTTTATCAATACCAAGCTCAGGTTCTGCTACCATACACCAGGCTGAACGATCGCCCCAGGTGAATGACCTCCCCATTTCACCTGTGCTCTGATGCCAAGCCGAGCCACCCCGCACCCCCTGGATTCCTTCCCCGCCCTGCTGTGGCTTTGCCATTCTGCATCACGCATCCCTCATCCTGTTGACAACCCCCGTTTCTCTGCTTAGGCTTTGACTTTCTGTGCCAGCCCATTCCCCTGCATGGACACTTCCTATCCTGCCGCAGCTCTGACACTGTACTTGGCAACCCTCGTTCCTCCTCCAATGTGGACCTGTGCCAGGTGTCCCTCATACTCAAACCTTCCCCGTGTTTGAGCTTTAACGCGAAATGCCTGGTTGCTACCATTCCAAGGACTCCCTCTTCACCTTGCTTTTGCTCTGACTCCCTGCGCTGTGCCACTTGTACCACATGGACACTCTTCTCACAATGCTGGGGCTTTTTACACAAGTGGAGATTATTTAGTCTTCTTTTTCTCCCTTTCATAATCTTTAATCCCTCTTCTTTTCTTATATCTCTTGTACTTCCTTAAAAGATAATTATTCGGTTTATTTCTTGTTTTGTTGGTTTTCATGGTCTGGTTCAGGAACGCGTCAATTGCCTTTTATCTTTGAATTTGAAAATTAACTTGCTAACTGTAATATATTTGGCCCATACTTTTATTCCCTCAGAATGCTATTGACTTTGTTTTATTGCAGTCTGGCATTGAATTTTGCTAAGAAGTCTGAGATTAACCTGACCATCTTCTTTATTCCAGGTGATTTGCTTGCTTTTCCTCTCCGTTTATCTGATTTTTTTTTTTTTTTTTTTTTTGAGTCAGGGTCTCAGTCTGTCACCCAGGCTGCTAGAGTGCAATGGTGTGATAATAGCTCACTGAAGCTTCAAGCTCCTGAGCTCAGACAATCCTCATGCTTCAACCTCCTGCATAACTACGACTACAGACATGCGCCACCATGCCTGGCTAATTTTTTTTTTTTTTTAATTTTTTTATAGAGACTGTGTCTTGCTATGTTGCCCAGGTTAGTCTTGAATTCTTGGCCTCAAGTGATCCCCTCACGTTGGCCTTCCAAAGCGCTGGGATTACAGATGTGAGCCACCACACCCAGCCTTTTTTAATACTTGAAGTTCAATAATATAACCAAGAAATTCCTTGCTGGTAATCGATAGAAATATTTTTGAATAGAATAGGTGCCCTTTCAATATGCGGATTTAGTTCTACCTTCAATTGCATGAAATTATCCTGTATTATGATTTTGAATCTTGTAAAATTTCATCTATATTGTTTTCTTCTTCAGGGCCACATTTTCTCTCGTAATCACATTTATCTGACTTCCATATTCATCATTTTCTCTCTGATTTCTTTACTATTTTTACTTTTTCTATATTCGCAGTGCTTATTCCCGTTGTAGTTTTAAATATATTTAAGTATCTTTTAAAGCAAAGTTGTAACCAAAATATCTTAAAGAAATGGCAATTACTTCTATAATGAATTATTTTTAATATTATATATACACTTCTGTGTAAAATCTGAAATAAAAATCTCAAGATATAAGCAATTACATTAAAGGATAATTCTATAAAAAAGACATCTGCACTAGAATGTTTATAACAGCACAATTCACAACTGCAAGGATGGGGAAACAACCCAAGTACCCGTCAATACATGAATGGATTAATAAAATGTGGTATATGTATACCATGGAGTTCTACTCAGCCACAAAAAGCAATGGTGATGTAGCACCTCTTGTATTATGCTGCATGGAGGTGGAGCCCATTCTACTAAGCGAAGTATCACGAGAGTGGAAAAACAAGTACCACATGTATTTAGCCTCAAATTGGTTTTAACTGATCAACACTTACGTGCACATATAGTAGTTACATTCATCAGGTGTCGAGCAGATGGGAGGGGGAGGAGGGGATAGGTATATTCACACCTAATGAGTGCAGTGTGCACCATCTGGGGGATGGACACGCTTGAATCTCTGACTCAGGTGGGGCAAAGGCAATATACGTAACGTAAACATTTGTAACCCCACAGTATGCTGAAATAAAAAAAAAAATAAAACTACAGCTGTGCTCATTTCTTAAAAGTTATCTGTAAGAAATACTTTAAATACATGCAATACCTCAAGTGAACATCTAATAAAATATTTCCAGCAAATGTTCTGCTAAAACTATTCAGAAATAATTACTATATATCTATACAAAAATAATAAAAGAGTTAAAATTATTGGGTTTTTTTCTTAACTGTGTTAGATGGTACATGATTAACATGAGTTTCCTTTGGTTTATTGTTCAATTTATTGTCTTGAACACTTTAGGGAACTAATATTCTTTCTAAGAAATGTTATCGGGTGAAAAATGAATAAAACACTTAACCATGTTAATCAAGTGTGTTGGCTAATCGTGCTATAATCTTGTTTAATTTGCTCAAGCTTAATGAAATCAGCAGTTTTGAATGAGTGGAGTCTTACTATATTTAAATTAACAGGCAATGGGTCTTTTAAAAAAAAAACATTCTTTTAAATTTTCCTGGTAGAATATTCCAGCTTCTTATTTTGCATTTTGTGTTTTAGTACGTAATGAGTAAGCAATATTTTAGTGTACTTCTACTATAAAAAAATCAGGAAACGGATTAAAATGAAATAATCTGGACACTCTACTGATATATAAAGATAGGCAATAGTCTTTTTCTTGACGGAATCGTAAATATCACTAGAAATAATTAAAATAGACACCTGGTGTTCTAAAAATCAAATTGATAAGAAGAAACATTGGGGATGATATTTTTCTAAAATAAATCTTCTGGCTTAAATTTCACATTTACATTATATATTTTATGAAGTTGTTTTGTTTTGTTTTGTTTCTCTGCATATGGAAAACATTCTTGGAACCTAGCCATTTTACAGGATGAGAAGAACATCCATTCTTTTTATGGCATCCCAGGAGAATTCAGTATACTTTTGAACTAGATCTTTTTAAATACTCACTGTAATATTTCTAAGGAAATAAATGCAGTACAGTTTTTAGAAAGACAAATTCCTTTGTCAGCTATGAAGACTTACATGTATCAAGAACTGTACCATTAAAATCATCTTCTTTCTCTTCGATCTGGTTATTCTACATATTGGAATATTTTCTAAAAAAAGATAACCCAGAAATGAAAGCAAAGATTTGTGTATAAGGACATTTATTATAGAATTAATTATAATGGTAAAAAATTAGGAACCATTAGAGGTCCATTTATAGATGAGGTCATTGCCTCTTATCCTGAATGTTGACATTCTAAATATGAAAATAAATCTGTACACTATTGCTTGCTGACCAGTCTACTATCTCAGTGATTCTCATGATTTATGCAGCACTATTCTTTGCTATGTTTTCTGTCCCTTTTTGTTGAAAAATTAGGAGAAAAAGAGGTAACAAAAAGAAAAGAAAAATCACCCTTAATCCTATAACCTCAATACGTAGCTGTTGAAATACCCATATATATTTTTTTAGATTGAATGCATATGGGTATGTGTGTTTGTAGATAACATGGATGTCACGTTCTACATGCTGTTTTGAAATGTGATTTTTCACTGTACAATCTGCTATAAACAGATTTCTAGGTCATGATGTATTCTTCTACAATATAAATTTTTAATGACTATATAATACTATACAGTGTGAATGGATTTTCAATAGTTATAAGTTTTATTTTATAAGAAATTTAGATTATTTCAAAATTTTGCTATAATAACATTTTATAAGGTTTTATGTACACACACTGTTTTTTATAATCATCCAAATATTTTCTTTCAAATATTTGTGTATATTACTAGAAGTGGAAGTAATGGATTGAACAGAATGAACATTGTACAGATTTTGATAATTGTTTCAAAACTGAAGCTCAGAAAATTCTACAAAATTTATAGTCCCATAAATATGGGAATGGTTAAATTGAATTGTAATATGAAAAATCTCCCTCTAATTCTATGTCATTCATAAGTTTTCATTTTACAAACTTTGAAAAATATATTCTCTCTTTTGCTCAGTCTGGTCACGAATTTTTGAGCTCAAGCATTCCTCCTGCCTCAGCCTCCCAGAGTGCTAGGATTACAGGTATAAGCCACTGCACTCGGCCTATATTGTGTATCTTAATGTAATGAATTCTAATGTATTCGATGTCAGTTTCAGAGAGGTAGATGTGGCCACATGGGGTATTCCTTGCTCTTATTGGACCCAGTTTTCCATTAAGTTGTACTTACTGGCACATGAAACTCAGGATGCATTTCTGCTTCCAACACCACCTTAGCAGAGTGCCCTTATACAGCGCTCAAATTTCACAGTTGTGAGAAGAAGCCCCGTGCCGTACTTCCTTCAGTGAGGAAAGTCAATTTTTGATTTGGGTCTAAGCAGTAGCTCACAAGCATCCTATTGGTCTTTACTATTATGGTGTCAGCTCATTAATGTTCTGTCCTCATCACACAAGGACGGTGCTAAAATTTTTTCATAAACAACATTTCTTAACTCCTTGTTTTTCTGAGTGGGAAGCTCGCAAACTAATGAGTGAGTTTGGGGAGGTTTATAACAGTCATTATTACCACAATTTCTCTCTGTAGATCATGATGTACACTACCATCTTCATCAGTTATTTTATTGCGTATATTTCATTGATTTTATGGGTTTCAAAATTTGATGTTTTTTCTTACTCCGAAAGATGCTGACATTTAACTAACAGTAAAATTTGTTTTTAAATTTATTTTTATATGCACAAAACATCTTGAGAGTTTTGTGTTGTTCTTTTGTATATAGTAATTTCTCTTATTTGTATGAAAAGTCATTTAACTTTAGCAAAGTGCAGTGGTGGTCTTCTGTATTACAGCAATTTCTTTCTTTTCGGTGACATGAACCTTGGGGGATGATCTTTTAAAGAGACAACTCTTTAGATTAACAGGAACTGAATACAAATGTAGTTCATATATTTTCTATGTGAATATGTTCATGTGTAAACATGCTGTTCACTGTTCTATTATATGTAAAAAGAGAAATTCAAATAAATCAACAAAGTTTAGTTTAAGGAGTAATGCTAGAGAGACAGCATCCAAGTTTTTCAGTATCAGATAATTGATAGATTTGTAAGAAAATTCAAAATGTCAGAATTTTGGATTAGTTTGTCTTAGAAACAAGGAAATATTTCCCCAAAAGGAAAAATTTAAAAGATGTACCCAAGTAAGATTTTCCTCAAATTTAAGACAATGAATATATATATGTATATATATACATATATGTATGTGTATCTATGTGTGTATGTTTGTGTGTGTGTATATATATATATATGTAAGTTCAGAATATTACAGCGATACAAATGTTTTGGTTGCATAAATTGCTTTTGAACCGTTTGACTCAAAGTTATAAGTGTATCCATGACCCACATAGTGTACATTGTACCTGTTAGGTGTGAATTTACCTATCTCCTCCTTCCCCCACTCCACCTGCTGGATTTCCGATCAATGTTGTTTCCATATGTGCATATAAGTGTTGATCGATTAGTTCCAATTTAATGGTGAGTACATGTCGTTTTTGTTTTTCCATTCTTCTGATACTTCTCTTAAAAGAATGGGCTCCAGTTCCATCCAGGTTAATACAAGAGGTATTAGTTCACCATTTTTTTATGGCTGAATAGTACTACATGGTATATATACGCCACATTTTATTAATCCACTTATGTATTGATGGGCACTTGGGTTGTTTCCACATCTTTGGAATTGTGAATTGTGTTGCTATAAACATTCGAGTACAGGTGTCTTTTTTACAGAATGTCTTTTTTTTTTTTTTTTTTCACCTTTGGGTAGATACCCAGTAGTGGGATTGCCAGCTCAAATGGCATTTCTACTTTTAGTTCTTTGTGGCATCTCATACTATTTTCCCTAGAGGCTGCACTAGTTTGCAGTCCCACCAACAGTGTATGACTATTCCTGTCTCTCTGCATCCATGCCAACCTTTATTGTTTTGGGACTTTTTGATTAAAGTGATTCCTACTGGAGTTAAGTGATATCTCATTGTGGTTTTGATTTGCATTTCCCTGATGATTAGAGATGATGAGCATTTTTTCGTATGTTTTTTGGCCATTAGTCAACGAACTTTTTAATTACCAAAATTAATTCAGTAATAAAATTATCCATTCTTCTAAGACTCGTTAAATGTCTATTATAAAAAAATGCTTGGTTATTTCCGAAAAGACTTTATTCCAAAAGATAGGCATTTTTTCTACATTTTAAATGACTGTTTTATGTACATCCACTATGCTACTTTTGCTACAAAAACAGCATCTGATATAAAGAAGTGAAAATTAAATCTGTGCTTTGCATGCCAAATCTTAACAGTGTTTCCCAACACTTTGCTTCTCTCTAGTATCTTGGCCCTTCAAATTCTGGCTGCCTTGATTGCTATTTACAGTCTCAAAATCTTATTTTGTCACAAATTTTATGTTCATTTTGGTATTTTACCCACCTTTTATATTTATTCTTTGGCAGATGCTTAGTCTCATATGAGGCATTCTATCATAGCTGGAAGTCAAAGTCTTGTTCTTTTTTTTTTTTGAGAGGTTACTGAATTTAATGTGATTATAGGAAAAAAATCTTGGGTAATTCTTAACATGGTAACCTTCAATCTCTTCAGAGAGTTACTGTCTTAGAACACTTCTGTATATCCACAGCTTAGGATGTATTTTACCTACCTTATCATAATAAGAAGTGGTCAGGATTTGTACATATTTCATATGTTTTTCATCTTTACATGCATGATAAGTGATATTTTTACAGGATCAAATTTGGTGGTGATGCACCATTTCATCTGAATACAGAATGTCACAAGGAAAGAACACACCGAATCTGACAATCTTCACTATTTTTTTTTTTTTTTTGAAGTGGATAACAGGCCAGTGTGAGAATTAAAGGAGAATTAAGTTCTAACAAACTAGTTAGCAATTTTAATCAGGTCAAAGCATGGTTTCTTCTAGTTGTGACAATAGATAGAAAATAATCCAGGAAAAATATGGGCTATAAAATGATACAGGAGGTTATTTGGTAATTTCATAATGTGATAATAAAAATTGAAGGGTTGAGGAAATGGAGAGCAATTTTAGAACAGGAACTAGATGTTCCTTTGACTGACATATTTTCATTAGGTGACAGCTTTACTGCTTGTTTCCATGTCAACCATATGATAAGCATATACTTTAATACATTTCACATTTCTAGCTTATTATGACTTTTCAAAATGTCTCTTAATTCTCAAATAATATAAAATAGCAATCAGGAATAGAGGACCTTTTCTGTACAGCTTATGGCAAATTAAGTATAAAAGCAAAGTGTTTATAATATTTCTATAGCCATACTGGAACAAGAACTTTTAAAACTCTCATTTTAAGCATCCCATTATATTTTTCAGAAGGTCATTTAGGGGAAATAGAATTACTTTATTTTATTGGTAGATTTTTATTGCATTATAAATTACTTCCAGAAATTACATTGCAAAAAGCACAGATAGTGCGCTTATCCTAATTTTAAGTTCACATAATATTTCCTTTAAAGCAACGTTTAAAAATTATTTTTGTAGAGAATTTGATAAATTTTAATTTTACTTTTTTGCCAGATATTTCTATTTTTTCATATACAATGGAAATGGGATTACTTATTGCTAGTGCTCTCTGTATGTATGTATAGTTATCCACAATGTAACTATAACAATATAACTATGATAAAATATAGTATATGTTTTTGTTACACATGCCAATTTCAGGTGTCTTTTAGAATTTATTTTATTATATCTATTATTTGCAGTGATGAATAGAGAAGGAAAAGCAAACATCTTAAAGTAATATTCTTCTGTATGTTTCCCGTTGGCTCGCTAGTGTTCTTAAACCTTGGTTTCTTAATTCCAGGAGAGGATATTTAATAATGTTAAAGGCCCAGGCACATAGATCGGTGGAACAGAATAAAAAGCCAAGAAAGAAATCCACACATGTACAGTCAACTGATTTTCAACAAAGATACAAAAAATATACAATGGGGAAAGAACATTCTCTTTAACAAATGGTGTTTGAATAACTAGATATCCAAATGTAAAAGAATGTAGTTGTACCCTATCTCACACCATACACAAAAAAACCCCTGAAAATGGGGAATTAAATACTTAAATGTAAAACTGAAACTGTAAAACTACTAGAAGAAAACATTGGAAAAGCACCATAACTTTGGCCTTGGCAATGCTTTTTTGAATATTACACCAAAAACACAGGAAACAAAAACAAAAATAGATAAATTGGATTATGTTGTACTAAAAACCTTCTGCACAGCAAACATTTTCAAAGTATGTATCATTTAAGGGGCTAATATCCAAAATCCATAAGGAACTTAAACTCGATAGTAAAAAAAGCACACAAATAATCCAACTAAAACATAGGTGAAGGACTTGAGTAGACACTTTTCAAAGAAGATAAACAAATAACCAACAGGTACGTGAAAAGGTGCTCCACCTCACTAATCATCATGGAAATGCAAGTTAAAATCATGATAAGATATCATCTCATACCTGTTAGCATGGCTATGATCCAAAAGACAAAAGATAAATGTCAGTGAGGATGTGGATAAAAGTGAACCCTTGTGAATTGTTGGTGAGAATGTAAATTAGTACTGTCTTTAAGGAAAACAGCACGGACATTCCTAAAATATTAAAAACAGATCTACCATATGATCCAGCAGTCCCATCACTGGGTATATATATCCAAAGGAAATGTAATCAATATGTTGAAGAGGTAACTGCATTTCCACATTTATTGCAGCATTATTTACAATAGCCAAGATATGGAATCAACCTAAATGTTCCCAATGGATTAATGGATAAAGAAAATGTAGTATATACAAACAATAAAATAGTCTTTATGCTTAAAGAAGAAAGAAACATTGTCATTTATGACAACATGGATGGCCCTGGAGAACACTGTTGTTGAAATAAGATAGGAACAGAAAGCCAGATGCCATATAATCTCATTTGTATGTGGAACTTACATAAGTCAAATTTATGAAAGCAGAGAGTAGAATGGTAGTTACCAGGGGCTGACGGGGAGGGGAGAAAATTGAGATATTGGACAAAAAATACAAAATTTCAGTTAGTAAAAAAAAGTTCAAGAGATCTATTGTATAACATGGTAGTTACAGGTTACAACAAGGTATTGTATACCTGAAAATTGCTAAAATATGGTATATTTTAAATGTTTTTACCACAGATAAGTATGTGAGATAATAGATATGTTAATTAGCTTAATTTGGCCACTCCTCAATCTGTGCATATATCAGAACATAATGTAATACATCATAAATTTATATAATTTTTATTTATCAATTATAATTAATTAGTTAAGAAAAATAAAGATCTCAAATAAACAACTTAACTTCATACATCAAGGAACTTGAAAAAGAACACACTAAGCCCAAAATCAGCAGAAGGAAGGCAATAATAAAGATTACAACAGAAATAAATAGAGACTACAAAAATGAGAAAAGATCAATGAAACTAAGAATTGATTTTGTGAAAAGATAAGCAAAATTTATAAACCTTTGGCTGGACTGAACATTAAGAAAAGAGGGAGGACTCAAATCAATAAAGTTACAAATAAAAGAAGACAAGTGATTTTACAAGTGATACCACGGGAATACAAATGATCATACGAGACTACTATGAACAGTTATATGCCAGCAAGTTGGATAACCCAGAAGAAATGGATAAATTCCTAGAAACACACAACTTATTAAGACAGAAGCTTGAAGAAATAGGAAATCTGAACAGACCAGAATTGAGTAAGGAGATTGAATCCTCCCAACAAAGAGAAAAACAAAACCAGATGGCTTCATGGGAAAATTCTAGCAAATATTTAAAGGAGAATTAATGTCAATCTTTCTCAAACTCTTCCAAAAACCTGAAGAGGAGGGAACACTTCCTAATTCATTTTATGAGACCAGCAATATCCTCTTATCAAAGTCAGATAAGGACACTACAAGGAAAAAGTCACAGACCAATATCTCTGATGAACATAGATGCAAAAATGTTCACTAGAACACCTGCAGACCAAATTCAACAGCATATTAAAAGGATCATACACCATAATCAAGTGAAATTTATCCCTGGGATGCAAAGATGGTTTAATGTAGGCAAATCAATAACTGTAATACACCACATTAACAGAATGAAGGGTGAAATCATATAATCCTAAAAATTATGCAGAGAAATCATTTGACAAAATTCAACATCTTTTTATGATGAAAATTCTCAACAAATTTGTTATAGAAGGATTGTACCTCAACATAACAAAGGTTATATATGACATGCCCATACTAATAATATACTCAAAAGTGAAAAGCTCAAAGCTTTTCTTCTAAGATCAAGAAGAAGACAAGTGTGTCTGCTCTTACCTCTTCATCATAGCACAGGAAACCATAGCTAGAGAAATTAGTCCCAACAAAGAAATTAAAAGGCATCCAAATCAGAAAGGAAAAAGTAAAATTGTCTTTGTTTACAGATTACATGATCTTAAATACAGAAAACCCTAAATATGACCAAACTGTTAGAAATAACAAACTAATTCAGTAAAGTTGCAGAATACAAATCAATATAAAAAGTCTCTTTTCTCTATGCTAACAATGAACTATTTGAAAATAAATTAAGAAAACACTCCCATTTACAAAAGCCTCAAATACAGTATAATATTTAGTAATAAATATAACCAAGGAAGTGAAAGACCTATGCACTGAAAACCGAGACATTGATGAAAGAAATAGAAGATGACACAAATACATGGAAAATTATGTTTGTAGATTGGAAGAATTAATATTGTTAAAAATGTTCATACTGCCCAAAGTGTTCTATAGATTTAATATAATCACTATCAAAATTCCAATGGCATTTTTCACAGAAATAGAAAAAAATCCTGAAATTCCTGTGGATCTAAAAAAGATCCCAAATAGCCAAAACAATCCCGAGAAAAAACAAAGCTGGAGATATCCGCACTCTGATTTCCAACAGTACAAAATTATAGTTCTCAAAACATCATGTTACACTATTCATAAAAATTAACTCTAATGGACTAAAGATTTAAATATAAGACCTGAAATGGTAAAAATTTTAAAATTTTACTTAGAAACTCTGAGGAAATATAGGGAAAAACTCTTGACATTGGTCTTGGCAATGGTTTTTTGGATATGCCACCAAAACCTAGGTTACAATAGAAAATGTAGAAAGTGGAATCGTATCAAACTAAAATGCTTCTGAATGCAAAGAAAACAATCAACAGAGAGAGGAGGTATCTTACAAAATGGGAGATAATATTTGTAAATCATGCATCTGATAAGGAGTTGATATCTAAATATAATAAGAACTCAAACAACTCAATAGCCGAAGCCCCCAAATAATTCAGTTAAAAGCTAGCAAAGTATCTGAATAGATATTTTTCCAAAGAAGACATACAAATGGCCAAAAATATATGAAAAGGTACTCTACATCACTTATCATCTGAGAAATGCAAATCAAAACCTCAATGAGATACCTGTTAGAATGACTATCATGAAAAAGACAAGAAATAACACGTGTTGGTGAGAATGTGGAGAAAAGGAAGCCCTTATATATTGTTAGTACAAATGTAACTTGGTATGGCAGTTATGGAAAATAGCATGTAGGCTCCACAAAAATTAAGAATGGAACTATCATACAATTTAGCAATCCCACTTCTGTGTATATATCCAAATATACTTTGGATAAACTCGGTAGCTGGAAGAGATATCTACACCCATGTTCATTGCAGCATTATTCATAATGGCCAAAATACTGAAACAGCTTAAAACGTCGTTGACAGATGAGTGGTTGAAGAAAATGTGGCGTATCTATACAATGGAATATTTTTTTAGCCATCAAAAGAAGGAAATATTCTGCCATTCGTGACAACGTGGATTAACCTGGAGGACATTATGCTAAGTGAAATAAGCCAGATACAGAAAGACAAATACTGCTTGATCTCACTTTTATGTGGAATCTAAAAAGTCAAACTCAGAAGCAGAGAGTAGAATGGTGGGTCTCAGTGGCTAGGGGAGTAGAGATGATGTCTATCAAAGGATACAAACTCTCATCCATGTTGTCACAAATGGCAGGATTTCTTTCTGTCTTATGGCTGGAAATATTCCGTTGTATATATGCACTGCAATTTTTCATCCCTTCACCCTTTAACGGACTTTTAGGTTGGTTCCGTATCTTGGCTATTGTGAATAATGCTGCAGTAAACATGGACAAGCGTATATCTTTTTGAGCTATTGATTTCATTTCATTTGGATATATATACAGCCAGAAGTGGGATTGCTAAATTGTATGGTCATTTCTATTTTTAATTTTTTGAGGAACTTCCGTACTGGTTTCCATAATGGTTGCATTAATTTGCATTTCCCCCAATGATGTACGAACTTCCCTTTTCTTCACACCCTTGCCAATACTTGTTATCTGTTGTCTTTTTGGTAACAATCATCCTAAGGGGTATAAGGTGAAATCTCATAGAGGTTTTGGTTTGCATTTCTCTGATGATTACTGATGTTGAGCACCTTTTCATGTAGCCTTGGGTCATTTGTATGTCTTCTTTGAAAAATATCTATTCAGGTCCTTTGCCCATTTTTAACTGGATTATTTGTTTTTTGTTGTCATTGTTCTTTTTTTTGTTTGTTTGTTTTTGCATTATATATGTTCCTTATACATTTTGGCTATTAGCCCCTTATCACATGTAATATTTGCAAATATTTTCTCCCATTCAGTAGGTTGCTTCTTCACTCTGTTGATGATTTCCTTTTCTGTGCAGAAGCTTTTTAGTTTGATAACAGTCCCATTTGTTTATTTTGTGTTTTTTGCCATACTTTGGTGTCATATTCAAAAAATCATTACTAAGATAAATGTCAAGAAGATTTCCCCTTTCTTTCAGGTAAGATCAAGAAAAGAAAAAAAAAAAAGATTTTCCCCTATGTTTTCTTTTAGGAGTTGTACCATTTCAGGTCTTACGTGTAATCCATTTTGAGTTAATTTTTGTGAATGGTGCACAATTTCATTCTTTGTGTATAAATATCCAGTTTTCCCAATGCCATTTATTTAAAAGATTGTTTTTACTCATTGCGTATTCTTAATGTTCTTGTCAAATATTAGTTGACTGTATATGCATGAGTTTATTTCTGGGCTCTCGATTATGTTCCATTGATCTGTGTCTGTTTCCATGTTAGTACCATAATGTTTTGATCCCTGTAGCTTTGTAATATAGTTTTAAATAGGATGTGTGATGCCCATTCTAGTTATGTTATTCTTTCTCAGGATTGCTTTGGTTATTCAAGGTCTTTTGTGCTTCTATACAAATTTTAGGATTGTTCTTTCTATTTCTGTGAAAAATGCCATTGGAATTTTGATAAGGATTGCATTGAATCTATAGAGTGCCTTGGGTAGTATGGACATTTTAACAATGTAAATTCTTCCAGTCTTTGTACATGAGATATCTTTGCACTTATTTTTGTCTTTTTAATTTTCTTTAATCAGTGTCTTATAGTTTTCAATCCTTGATTAAATTTATTCCTAAATATTAAAAACATTTTATCATTTTTGACACTATTTTAATTAGAATTATTTCCTTCATTCTTCAGATAGTTTATTGTTAGAGTATAGAAAATGGCTTATTTTGGTATATTAATTATATATTCTGCAACTTTATTGAAATCGTTTATTCTAGGAAATTTTTTTGTAGAATCTTTAGGTTTTTCTATATTCAATGTATATAATTTGCAAACAGATAATTTAATTTCTTTGTTTCTAATTTGGATGCCTTTTATTTCTTTAATTTTTTAAATTTATGGATGCATAATAATTGTACAAATTTATAGAATACATGTGATATTTTTATACAAATATACAATGTGGAATGATCATATCTGTGTAATTGGCATACTCATCACCTCAAACATTTATCATTTCATTGTGTTGGAAACATTCCAAATCTTCTCTTTTAGAAATTGTAAAATATATAATAAATAAGTTCATTATACTTGCCCTATTGTGCTACTGAACACTAGATCTTATTCCTTCTATCTAATTGTATTTTCGTACTCATTAACTAATTCCTCTTTAACGTCCCCCTTCCCTTATCCTTCCAAAACTCAGGTAACCACCATTCTATTCACTTCCACCATGAGATCAAAATTTTTAAGCTTCTTTTATTTCTTTCTCTTGCCTAATTGTTCTGGTTATGACTCCCAGTACTATAAAGAAAACACTAGTAAATCAAATTCAAGAGCACATTAAAAGAATCACACACCATAATCAAATGGGATTTATCCTATTGAATTTGGTTTGCTAGTATTTCGTAGAGAATTTTTGCATCTATGTCCACCAGGGATATTGGCCTGTAATTTTCTTTTCTTGTAGGGTTCTTATCTGGCTTTGATATGAGAGTAATGCAGCACAGTTCTTTGGTGGCCTTGGACCAACTTTTGTTCTATTCTCTTTCTTGGTTGTTTTTTAGAAGAATAACTGTAAAATGCGCTGGGAATGCCACACCCTGTGATAGGGAAGGACTGACGGGAACAGCCTGGGCTCTCTTTTAATTATCCCTGCCCCGTGGAACCAGGGTGCCTTTCAGTGCATTAGCCTAGTGCATCATGTTTCTCCCTGATTTATAAAACCCAGGGCTAAGACCCTGAAGTTTCTCAGATGCAGTTCAAGTGAGGCAGGTGCAGTAGACACCTTCCACCCAGTGCAGCCTTCCTGAGCCTTGAGGGACCAGCTCATGATCATCCTTAGGCTTCTATTTTTCCTTGCTGCCTATATCTAAGTAATGAATCTGCTTCTCATGCCTTGTTTTGTATGAGTATGTTCTGACTTACCGGATTCAGGCAAGTTGGTAACCAGTGCACAGTGAACCTGCTTCACAGGTGGCGCTGGTCTCATGAGTTTGGAAGTGCTCCCTCCTTTTAAATATTTTGATATACTTTGAGAAGAATTTGTATTAATATTAATTCATCTTTAAATGTTTGGTAGAATTTTTCAGTAAAGCCATCTGATCCTGGGCTTCTCTTTGTTGGGAGGTGATTGCTTATTGATTCATTTCCTTGCTTGTTTTAGGTCTGTTCAGATTCTCTATTTTTACCCGATTCAGTGATGATAGGTTGTATGTTTCTAGGAATTTATCGATATCTTCTAGTTTATCCACTTTCGGGGGCATACAATTGTTTGCATTTGTGTGGTATCAGTTGTAATGTCCCCTTTTTCATTTCACCTTTAATGAACGTTCTCCTGGAGGGAGCAATGCTAATACTTGAGAAACGCATTCTGATTGCGTTCAGTGTTCTGGCACCATTCTCATCCTAGTCAATCAGTTGGGTTTACTCAGTGCCTGATGTGTTTGCGTATCTGACTCACATGGATCAAGAGGATCCTATTGCTCCCAACTATTTTCTCTTATCCACTTGATGACTTCTGAGACATGTAAGGAAATTATGCAATTTATTAATTATTAAGTTAGTAATAGAACTATCTGGAAAATAACAGAGAATAACATTTCACTTTCAACTCAGGAGAAAATTATGAAAGGAAATGAATTGATTAGCTTGAAGAAACACTCATGTCCAATCTCCAGCATACAAAACAGGCACAACCTACCCCTAATCCTCACAGGGGATATGTTTAAAGGGCCTTGTTATTCTTAAGACTTGCAATACAATCCTTAGATCTTCCTCTAAGACAACTACTGCTTGAGTCAGACTAGAACTTAAACCCCATCATTCCCATTACAGAGTTCAATTGTATCTAGTTATTTTTCAGGTAATGGTTTATGATATCCATACTATTAGGACAATTTGGTTAAAAGAAGGATTGTGCAGAAGACCGGAGACTTATACGTAAGCCTTATATAAGACTTATGTCTATAAGCCCGAGACTTAATATAATCTGGGGCTCATCACCAACATTTTCTCCAAAAGCCGCTTAAGCAAAATAATAACAACAATCATAGTAATAACAACAATAATACTAATAAAATAAGTTGCAAAAGGGCCTTGATAATATTATTTGAATTCTATTCCAGCGATTTTTTATATAAATTTTCCAATGTTAGAGTTAATGTAGTGATCTGTACTCTTTCTAAAAACTGTACAGATCAAACACTATTTCTTTTTTTCTGAAACATATAAATATAACCTTGATCCATAGTTCTTAGATCACCACTTCCTTTAAGACAGGATAGTCCAGTGCTCAAGAACTATTTTTGAATGGATTAATGGTTGTGTGTTCTTATTCTTTACAAAATGTAGAAAAGTATCCATGAACTCGAACAAAAATGGGTGAAGCAAATAATGATTCATTTGTTAATGAATTTATTTGGTATATAATTTTATCTCTCAACATTGACAAGTGCTAGTTCAATTCCTATGAAATTACGAGGCATTTGATTTGGAAAGAGTACTTTGAAAATCTTCATTGATTGAAGTTAGGCAAAACAATGAATACATTCCTTTAATGAAGTGAAAATCTCATTTTCAGTTAAAATTTTTTTTGTAATGGCTATCTACATATTTCTCCCTTTGAGAATATCCTTCTTCTCTAACTCACACCCTAAAAATAAATCAGGATTGTTTTTGAAAAGCACAGGTCTCAGACCTTTTCCTGTTTACCTTTTCTGTTGTGACTTGGCAGCTATAGTTAGCAGCAACATAACCTCTTCAGAAGCCTCATGAGCATTGATCAGATTTGTAGCTAAAGAAAGAAGAGTTTTCATGCCCCTTAGGAATCACTGGACATTTTTTTAAGCAGGAAAGAGGTGCATCGATAATCATTCATGAGCCCCTAGAATGCCTAAAATTCTGTGGTAGAGGTTATAAGGAAATAATGAAGAAAAGTATAATTAAACATGCCTTCTTTTCTCAGGGTACTTGTATTCTAGAAAGAAATATATTATATGACATGTACAAATAATCATGAATGGAGGCACAAAATACCTGCACTAAAATTAGAGTTTTCAAAGGGAGCAGAGAAGGAAAGAATTACTTCTGACTGGAAGCTGGGAAGGCTTTATGAATCCTTTTTATTTTATTTTATTTTAAACTTATTTTTTAAAAATTTATTCAGGATATTATGGGGGTACAAACATTTTGGTTACATGTAATGCGTTTGCTCTGCCCAAGCCAGGGCTGCAAGTGTGCCCGTCCCCCATGCAGTGCATTCCGCTTCCGTTAGTTGTAGTTTAGTAGCAACAAAAAGCACAGTAACGATAATAATTTTAACAGCTATTACTTTATCCATCATAGGGCATTTCCTTAGCCTCTAACACTCTACTTAGTGTTTTACAGATGTTATTTAATTTGTACAGTAAGCCATTGAGGAAGATATTATTATCCTTTTCTAAGAGATGGGAAGGTAAGGCTAAAGAAGTAATATAAGGAAGAGAATGCTCAAAACAGGCGTAGAAAAAATTAGGGAAGGAAAATAGTTGACTTTGACTGGAGCATATGGTAGGAAGGTATGTTGGGGCCAAATGGGTGAAATATCTTACATTTTTAGCCTTTGTATCTCAATCCGGAACCTGTAACTTCTGCATAATTTCAAATGCAGAAGTTTTACCATCCATACATACTAAGGAGTTTTTACTTTATTAAATAAAGTGGAAAAGAGGAATGCTGATATGTGTTATGCTTTAGGAAGGAGTAAACTTGAAATAAGAGTTTGGAGAAAGTAGCATTCCTATTTTGGAATAGACCTCCATAATTGAATAAAAACTGATTTTTTATTTGTGTAGAAAGCTACTGAGCATTCTTAATGTCAGCCTTAAAATAAATTAGTAATTTATCTCAGTACTATTTTTATTCAATTATTCATTCATTGTTTCATTCAGCTCTTACTATAACTATGTAGAGAGATCTCTAAGTATTTAAGCAGGGTCAATCTCAGGGCCTCCCAGAAGTATATTAAGTATGTATGTTCACTCCGGATTATACTACCTGACCTTTGCAGTGACTGAGAAGCCCTTGGGCCACAAGTGGGAATAGCATGCCCTAAACATTTCAAGAAGACTAAATATTTACAAAACAGCTGGATATTTGCAAAGGCTCCAACATTGTCCAATTCCAACGATGTCAAAATGGAGAGAAACCCTAGAATCTATGGAAGGAAAGAGTGTGGCACTGGGAGGTTATGGAGTTTAGTAATACATAGGGGTTTATTTTTCTAAGTAGGTTTAAACAGCTTATGTAATGATGAATAACACCAAAAAATAGTGAATGAAATAAGTACATTCAAAACAAATGATTATGATTTTGGAGCCTATAAAGCAATGATTAAAATATTCTATAGTAATTAAAACAAATCCAGAATAAGCGTGCATAAAGGATAATCATATTATTTCTATAAGAGATATCATGTTGTATATAAACAAATTATCATGAAAATAATTGTTTAACGTTGACAGAAATAGTGGATATCAAAACATTTCTTAGGCAATAAGCTTTTGTGAAATTATGCTCTTTGAGAAATATTTCCATATAGATAAGTACAGTTATATAACCTCATTATTAATATTCATTGTCTCACTTTATAATTATAGTTATTCTTTCTTCTTAAGTTGTAATGTCAAAATCTGGCACTCATTTATCAAAATCACATCCAAAAACTTTATTCCCTCTGGCTATAACCTTCATTCTTGACAGGAAGAGTATAGACAAGTGGGGAACCAAATTCGGAAAAAAATTTTAAGTAAAAATCAAGTTTCTGACAAACTTTGCAGCTTGTCATATCAGAAAAAAAAAAGACTGTATACTTTTTTATGTAAATGATATTAACTACTTAATATTTAATTTGTTAGTATAACACTATAGAAAATTTTGTTGTTTTGAGGGTAAGGTTACTTTTTTTTAATAAAATAAAAGGTATGAATTTGTGAACCTTTTAAAACAAATGCCTTTTTGTTGCTTTTAAGTACCAAATTCATTTTTACTGCTTTTAAGTAGCATCATTAACATCAATTGTTAACATGTTTTTATGTATAAATCTCACTAGATTTTTTTAATCAACAGATAAAATGCATCTGTAAATACTTACATCAACTTTGTTTTAAGTGCTAAGCATTTTCAAGTCCATAAAATTTAATTTTTTTTAAGATTAAACTGGAGGTCTTGTGATGATTGGGGAAAGGAGATTTTTGATTAATTTTTTTAGCAATCCCATTCTTTATAGAAAGTGAATACATTTCAGTTCACTAAATGTACATGTCCATATAACTCAAGTTGATTTACTAACATCCAAAACTATGACATATTACTCGAGATTCAAATATGGCAAAAGTCTGATTTATTTACTTGTTTTGATATTTTTTCATATTTCAATTCCTGATATGAAAAAAACACTATATAAAAGGGGGAGAATTTAATTATGGTTAAGGATGATTCAGAGTAGTAAAATATTATATTTTACCCAAAATAAAAATTTACTATTCACTCTTTGGCTTTTATTTATCTTTATTTTATCATGTAAAAAAAAAGGTGTTCTTACATGATTAAAATTTCATTAAGAGATCATAAACATTTTGGAAACTTTTGAGGTTTTTTTTCATTCGAAGTTTATACTGCTGTCCATTGATAATTTTTTAGTCATGAAGTAATCAATAAATATTCAAGGATTTTTAAAAAATCAAATTTAGTCTTCGTATTAATATTTTTGCACTATTTTTAGTATAGCTATTAGTTAACCAAATTTGCTTAACTGAATTCCAAAGTAAAGCAATTTATAAATTATAGTTACAGGTTAGTCCAAAGAACAATGTTATGCACATATAAATTCCATCTCTCTCTCTATGTATGCGTGTCTATATATGTTCTCAAGCCCTCCATACCCTTTATATATACTTTTAATTCTCTTAGCTAGACATTCTGCATCTTTTTTTCTTTGCTATGAATTAAAGATTAAATGCAGTTACTGGCTAATGCTTAGTTTTTCAACAATTTTTAAATTTAACAACCATTACTTTTATGTTCAAGTATCCCTTCATTATTGCAATAACATCTGTTAAATTAATAAACAAGAAAATTGTATGGTAAGCAATAAACTACAAATATATTAACTATTGTTAGATGTTAATCAATTGCCACATGCCTATGTATCCCAAGTGACATTTCAGAAAAATATTTTTAAATAAAAGTTAAGTACTCTAATTTGATGTGCTATTTCTTCCTCTCATAGAAGAGGAACTTAAAGCATTAAATTGTGTGAACTATCTGGAAAATGATTGTAAAGATTTATATGTCAAAATGCAATAAACCAAGAATCAAAAGCAAAACCATAAAATAAAGCCAAACAAAGAAACACAACAAAAACCCTCTAACCCACATTTTTAGTAGAAAAAGAATGCAGCCTGGGGAAAGAGCTCATAAATGAAAGGAAAAACAGTTGGGTCTTTTCCTATTTGTTCTCCATCTCTTGGGGGTCACTGTTCTTTATTTATTGATGTCTAATGTCTTGAAAATCGCCACTTAATATATGTTATTCATTTTCGGTTGTTTCGGGTAAGAAGGTAAATTTGGCCACGGTTACTGCATCATCAAAAATGAATCATATTTAGTAAAAGATAGAGAAAAAGAATTTGCTATAGTAGTATTTTAACTCTTTCAAAAATTATTTTACTTGAAATGGTCACCGTGCTCAGGTATAAGCTACAACATAAATACTTGATTTTAAAAGTGTATGTTTTTGCATATTCAAAAATATTTGGGTCTCACAAATAAAATTCCTGCATATAGTATATTACACAGCATATTCACAAACTTGGATATTCATCATGTGTACATTTAATGACTAAATTAGTTGTTCAATCTTATGGTTTGTGCTAATATATATATGTATTATTACCATTTGCTTTTTAAAATTGACTATGATTTAAAAACTCTTTTTGCAAACTGACTCATCACAAGTACAAAGAAAAAATGAGAATTAACCAAATAAGTTTGACATCAGAAACTTCGTCTTTCCCTGGTGCCCAGGTCATCAAACAGAAGTAGGTTAAAAAAAAGTTACAATCATAAGAAAAATTCAGCAAAATGATAAGCTATCGACAGTGTTTTCCAAAGAACTGAATTTATTGATGCAAAGCACAAATGATCACTGTTAAAATGATCATTCATAATTAAACCTTAGTGACATTTTCAATATGTGTTGTGTTTTTTTCTGTGTAATATAGAATCTGATCAACATCACGTAATTCTGTCTTTCCTTTCCACTACTACAACTACACCAGTCGCCAAAATATGAAAGACCTGTCATCCGTTGCAGGGTATGATACCTGCCCCCCGCAACATGATAACCATTTATCATTCCTTTGGGGAATTGATGGGATTAAAACTGATAAATTTATTGCTCTATTGTTGTTTCAGGAAGATCCTCCTTCCCTTTTGTGGTAAGAAGAATTCTAAAATGCCCTCCTCAGGATTTCCCACACTAATCCTCAGGACTGAAAAAGATGAAATACCCTACTACATAACATAGAAAATGGAATTTTTCAGATGTAACTAAGGTTACCATTCAATTGAAATTTGCACTGATAAAAATGGAGATTATCCAGGTAGACCTAATCTAATCACATAACACCTTTTTTTTTTTTTATTTCAGGATATTATGAGTATACAAACATTTTGGTTACATTTTATGTCTTTGCCTCACCCAAGCGAGGATTAGAGGCATGCCCTTCCCCTCTACAATGCTCACCTTTTAAAAGCAGTATGTTTTCTCTGGCTGGTGGCATAAAAGGAAGTCAGAGAGACAACGAAGAGTGAGAAGGATTGACTATGGCTTGAAGAAGGATTGAGCATGTGGCAGAAAAATGTGAGTAATCTCTAGAAGCTGAGAGTGGCCCCTGGTTGACAGCAAAGCACTTCACTTGGACCACCAAGACTTCCGACCCATAAAATTGTGAGATAATAAATGACTGTTTCTTTAAGTTACTGAATCTGTGGTAATTTGTTATGCAGCAATAGAAAATTAATATACACTTTTTTAGAAGACAGGGAAAACAGATTCTGTTAAAAAATTAAAAAAAAGAAAAGTTTTTCTTTATAATTACACTAACTAGGTGTTTCACACTTTTATTAGTGAGTAGGGAAAAAGTCAGTCTTCAGTCCTGAAAAAGTCAAGAAAATTATAGCAGGATTCCAACAAGGGCCCTGCAATTTCTGCTCTGAGGTTACAGTACAAAGGTACCAGGATGACTCTTTTATTCTGGAGCCTTCACATGGTAAAACCAGGCTGCTTTACTAACAGCTGCAGACAAAATGTGGGTTCATCTTCTACTGCCAAGCAAGTCATGTCCTGTCAACTTGAGGTCAAGAACAGTTAGGGCCATTGTGGAATCTTACCTCAGCAGAGAGTTGAGAAGATGGTAGGTAATATCTGAGTATTGTTTCTCATACTGAAGTGGAATAAAGAGACAGGTAAATTATTTTGCTGCTTACTGAAATTTCCATTTGTCTGTAATTTAAAGAATCAAAATACAGGCAAGTCTACAGAGAATAGTGAGCTCTGATATTTTTCAGGGACGAAGCATCCAGGAATAGTCTTGTCATTCTCATTGTGTTCTCAAAATGAGACCCCACTTTACTGAATTTTATTGCTGCATGTATTACTCACAGTATTATACAAAATGGCAATATTTGTGATTATGTACATTCTTATGATAAGGCAGTGTTATTTTTACCTCATTGAAAATTAACTTGTGAATTATGCTAGAAAGAAAGAAAACATAACTGAATGTTAGAAAAACTTATTGTTAAGCCTGGTGGGATAACATTTTGCTATGAAATGACATAATAATGTAGAACATTATAACATGGCCAGGACAGTAATGTAAAGTAATATGGAAACTGGAAAGTTGCCTGAATGTGAGCTGTCTAGATTATGATCAATTTAGATCTATGAAAAAATAAAAAGCAAATAAAATATATAACACAAAATTTTAGCAGGAGGAGAAAGAGGTCATTGTATTTGTAGGAAAGCCGGACACATTTAAAATATGGTGGCATCTGAGCATGAGTCATGACATTTGGAGAGCTTCGGATGTTGGCAGCCAAATCAGACAAGTGATCAACCAAAATACCATTATTCACAAAATATGCGAGAAGAAGGGACACATTTCCCTGCTTGTCTTAATGCTGAACATACTAATTGGAACTAGAGAAGCAGATGGAAATTTGAATAGAATTAAACTGTATATCACATACAGCTCATTCTGAGAGATGATGTTAAAGACATTGAAAAGTTAGGCCCAAGGAAAGAGCATGAGGAGGGATTTATAAAGAAGATTGGAAATTAAAGACAGCCAGGTGATTTTTAAAAAGTGAGTGGTACATTGATGTTCCTAGCAATGAGTGCCATTTCTAAGCATTCTTCTAAGGATGAATATATAATTTTAAAGATAGCAGCATATATGGTTTCTGAAAAAAAAAATATATATATAAAACCTAAAATACATAGGTTTTCTCAAATATAACCTAAAATTCAGGTATCATCTTTATTTTTAAAATATTTTATAAAACTAAATGATCCTCTATCCTTGCCATGTCTTATTCTGGGAATCTTGATGTGAATTTGGGTGTCCTGAAAATGATAACATTCTCCCCTTAAATAGTTCTATTATAATTAATGATGTGTAATAAATCTTGTGTATGGCATAATATTAATAGAAACCAGAAATAATGGGAGGTAGTAGAAAACATTTAATAAGCACCTAAGATGTGCTGGAATGAGGTCTTCTTTAAGCTCCTATAGTCATTTAAAATGGGATAATATCTATCAGAGAATCTTCAGGCGGAACTAGAGCAGTGGTATGCAATATTCTCTGCCTTAGGTTTCACAGATCACATTTTAAAAAAATTAATTTAATTTTGATCTTTGTGTCAACAACTACCTGTGTGTCTGTCTCTATCTATTTTGTGTTTTTAATTAATATAATTAATACACAATAACCTGTATGCATCTAAAGTATAAAATTGATAGGTTTTGGCACAAACAGATATATATTAATATACATTAATATAGATAGACGGTTTCATGCATGCACCCGTGAAACTGTGACTATAATCAAGATAATGAACATACGCATCATTGCAACATAGTGATATCCTGTTGTCTTTTCTTGTAATATCTATATTATTTTGGTGGTAGAGTAGCTCTAGTCTCATGAGAATTAGGAAATATTTTCTGCATTTCAATTTCCTGGAATAGTTTTTGTAGCATTGGTATTGTTTCTTCATTAAATGCCCAGTAGAATTCACCAGCGAAGCTATCTGCTTCTAAAGTTTTCACTCTGGAATGGCTTTTACTTACTAAGTAATTTTTTTAAAAGAGATATATGTATATTTAGGTTATCTATTTCTTCATGGGTGAGCTTTAGTAGTTGGTATCTTTTAGTAACTCTGTCCATTTTATTTAAGTTAGTAAACTTATTGGAATAAGATTATTCCTAATATCTCTCTAGCATGCTTTTAGTATCATTGAAAACTTAAGTGAGTTAGAACTAGAGACATAGCACTAGCAGACACAGCTGGAGCGCTATGATGTCATCATAGCTCACTGCACTAGCAGAGGTGTCATCATAGCTCTCTGCAACCTCAAACTCCTGGGATCAAGTGATCCTCCTGCCTTAGCCTCTTGAGTAGCTGGGACCACAGGCATGCACCACCACATCTGGCTAATTTTCTATTTTTTTGTAGAGATGGGGTCTCAACTGCCCAAGTTGGTCTCTAATTCCTGGGCTCAAACAATCCCCCTGCCTCGGCCTCTCAATGTGATAGGTTTACAGGCACATGCCACCATTCCCAGCCTCTAATTTTCTTTTAACCAATTTGTTCCTGGTCTATTTGAAATATATTTCTTGTGGGCAGCATATAGTAGGGTCTTGCTGTTTTTATCCAGTATGACTCTCTCCTCTTTAACTTGGT
>RJWJ010012594.1:0-41695 GCA_004363605.1 Indri indri | reverse complement strand
AGTCTCACTCTCTTGCCTGGGGCGAGTGCCGTGGCATCAGCCTAGCTCACAGCAACCTCAAACTCCTGGGCTCAAGCAATCCTACTGTCTCAGCCTCCCGAGTAGCTGGGACTACAGGCATGCGCCACCATGCCCGGCTAATTTTTTCTATATGTATTTTTAGCTGTCCAATTAATTTCTTTCTATTTTTGGTAGAGACGGGGTCTCGCTCTTGCTCAGGCTGGTCTTGAACTCCTGAGCTCAGAACGATCCGCCCGCCTCGGCCTCCCAGAGTGCTAGGATTACAGGCGTGAGCCACCGCGCCCAGCCTAAAGGTTTTAAATAGGGGAGTGATATGAGCCAATTTATATTTTTAAAATCTCTTTCTAGCTTCAGTATAGAGAATATTCCTTCTGGCACAGTTACAAAAGCAGGGAAGTCATTTAGAACTGAGATTATCAAAGGTTTTCGTGCCCTCGGCCCATCTGGATATCTGCTAAAGCCTGTGGTCCCCTTCTCAGAATAATGGTTTTAAATTACAAAGGAAACTAATTATATTGAATAATAGTTCATTAGAATGTTTGTATAAAACATTTTAAAATATTTTAAATAATATTTAAAACATTTAAAAATATTTAAAATATCAATTTTTAAAAATATGTGAGATATATATATGTATTCCTTTATTAACTGATTATATATGATCTGACAGAAGGTCTGTAAACATAAAGTGGATGAACATAAATGCAATGTCAAGATGTCTGCAATAACTATAATGTGATTGAAAATATCTGGTTTCTATCAGTGACTAAGTCATATGTACTGCTAATGCTACTGTAGTGTGTTGTCTATATTTATAATGAAAGGAAATGTTGAATTTCCAGTTGAGGTTAATGAAAATAAAGATGTAGGTTTTTGTATTACTGAAGTTCACAGACCACCCCCTTAGTTCTATCCTTGGATCCCTTGTGGAATCTGAATTAATCGCTTTTTATTTAGGAAGTTATTTCAGTAATCATGAAGAGAGAAGGTGGAGGCTTGAACTAGGGTAGTTGCAATAGAGATAACAGGAAGGGGACAAAATTTGAGATATTTTTGGAGAAACAATCAACAGAACAGAAAAGGGAAAGATTTTGTAGAGTTACTGGGGAAATCTCCATGGAAGAACTAGGCCCAGGAATGTTAAAAAAAAAAAAAAACGAAACTATGTGCAAAACATTAGCAGGGCTAGTCAGAAAGGAAGAAGATCTGCTAGGCAGACCGTCACTGTGACTCATCGTAAGGTAGGGGACAAGGATGACAGCCAGGGGCTGGATAGGAGGAGCATTCATAATGACGAAGTCAGAAACACTGAGACCTGCTCATGAGCTGTGAGACCTGGGGCCAACACTTACTTAACGAAGTCCCTACTTCACACATTTAAGATGAGGAAAATAACAGCTTGTGACTTATAATGTTATTGTGAGCATTAAATAAGATACTGTGTGTAAAGTGGTTTGCACAGTTCTGATACATAGCAAGGGCTGAGTTTTAATATTAGCAATTATTCTAATTACTACTAGGGTTCTGACACCATGTTGGACCATTGCCTACAGGAGATGGCAATCTAGCTGAGGAAACAAGATAAAACACACAATATATTTTGAGAAGAAAACCATTCTGAATCAGATGTTCAAATATAAGATATGAGCAACTCTTAAGTTATTAGTTTTGCCCAGTATAGCACTTTCTGAATCATAAAAAAGATTTTGAATATTCGTGCTACATATTTGTGTGTGGGTGTTGCAGATGAGTAGGGACGGATGGTGCTGGATCTCTTCTTAACAAGTGAGTTTTAGGTATTACTGATTTACAGTTTCTGCTGCTTACCAGCTAAGCTCCTGTTTGGTATAATAATGACTGTTGCTCAAGCAAGTAAAAAGCACACACAAAAAAAGTGGTTATGATTCAGTCTGAAAGCCTTTCCTTTGTTTTCATTTAGGGGAGCTAAGACATGAAGAGGCTGTTTCATTTTGTCATGGCAGCCTTTCGTAAAGAATCTCAGTTTCAACCTTTGGAACTCGTCCTGCATTTGAGTAGTATACATGTAGAGGGCTGTGGCTTAATGGCAAAACATCAGGGTTCATGTTCTTTTCCTACACATGGTTTGCAGTGTGACCTTGAACAATTCATGTAATCTGCTGAGCCTCAATTTTTCATCTATAAAAAGAGGATAATGATTCCTACCTCAGGATTATTGTGAAGATCAAAAGAGAAAATTTAACTCAATGTCTGGGACAAAATAGGAGCACAATAAAAATATGTTTTATAAGCACTATAATGTCTGTTAAAGAGTAAGAATGATTTTTACAGAAATATGCTATACTGGGTTAAATAGTATCCCCTGAAAGTCATGCCCACCTGGAATCTTAGAATGTGACCTTATTTGGAAATAGAGTATTTGCAGATGTAGCCAAGTTAAAATGAGGTCATACTAGATTGGGTAGGCCTAATGCAATGACCGGTGAGATGGGAAATTTGGACACAGAAAAGAGAATGCCATGTAAAAACAGACACACGCAGGAGAGAATGCCCTGTGAAAACAGAGGTAGAGATTGGAGTGATAAATCTACAAGCCAAAGGACATCAAGGATCGCCAGAAACTGCCAGACGCTGGGAGAGGAGCATGGAGCAGATTCTCCCTCATAAGCTCCAGTAGGGACCAGCCCTGCTGAGACTTTGGTATTTTTTGTTTTGTTTTGTTTTGTTTGCTTTTTTTTTATTTTGGAGTATTACAGGAGTACAAATGTTTTGGTTACATGAATTGTTTTTGTGCTACTTGAGTCAAGGTTACCAGTGTGCCCATCACCAAGATAACATGCACTGTACCCATTAGGAATGAATTTACCCATCCCCTCTCCCCCCTCCCACATGTGCACATGAGTCTTGATCGCTTAGTTCCAGTTTAATAGTGAGTACCTGTGGCATTTGTTTTTCCATTCTTGTGATACTTTGCTTAGAAGAATGGTCTCCACTTCCATCCAGGTTGTTACAAAGGGTATTAGTTCCCCACTTTCTTATGACTGAGTACTACTCCATGGTATACACATACCATGACTCCTGCCGACACTTTGATTTCAAACTTCTAGCCTCTAGCATGAGACAGATGCCCTTGATGCTCACAGGGCACCAAGTCTGATGTCATGGTGTGCGTATGTATGCCCTACCTGTAGGCAGGGACAGTGAATATCTTTAGCAATAATATAATCTACCCAAATCTTACAGAGGATTATCCTTCCAGTAGTTGCTTTGAGAGGCTTTCAAAGTGATACAGTGATGTTGCTCTCATGTGGAAAAATCTCTGGGTATGATCTTCAGAACAGGTGTATGATGGCATGTAAGAACCTGACTCTTGACTTCGCAATTTTTTACTCCAAATGGTTTTCCCCAGGTTGATCTTCTACCTAGTGTCTAGATGTAGTTATAGAGATTTTTAACTTATTTCCCAAAATTAAATCCACCCACTCAAGTAGTAAAAATTTGCCACTGTTGAGGCAGTCAAAGGAAGGTACCATAGACAACTCCTAACAAGGAGCTACAAGATGTTCTGAGGAATGACAGAGTCACCAAAGTCAGTGACAGCCTCCCAGTGAAAGATCCTGAAAGGGTACAAGGCTTGGCTGAAGTCATATATAGAACATTGTAATTATATAACAAATGTAGTTATATTTTTTATCATTTATATAATTTATACTTATAAAATATGCAATATATTAATATTAAGTTGCATGTGTGCGCATATATATGCCTCCTGATGTGTTTAGTTAGAGAAATAAGCATGGCTTTAGGCGTCTCTGACATGGTTCCTGAAGCAGAGAGGCGTGGCTACAGAATGACAACAGGCCAGCCTGTGTGGAAAGCTCACCGTGTGCCAGGTACTAAATGATTTGCATGAGGTGTGGCATATAACCCTTGCAACCAGGGCTGGGACTGCGGTGAGGCCAGTGAGGTATCTGGGGCACAAAATTGAAGGAGGCACTCACTGCCACAAAATTGAAGGAAACACCCACTCGCAGGCTGAACAGGTGCAAGGTGGACATTTGCATGACCCTGGCAGTGAGTGCCTCCTTCAATCTAGCTCACTAAAGTACCTCGCTCACCTTACCCTAGTCCCGGACCTTCTGGCCACAATCCTGTGAAGTCAGTGCCATCAACTTCCTTCTTTGCGGATGAGGAAACAGAGGCTTATGGAGGCTGAGTATCTTGCTTCACTTTCACACAAGTGGCGGGGCAAGGATATGACCCCAGGCCACTGGACTCCAAAGCTGAGCCTTGACTGACCGCACCAAACTCTTAGTCAATGCCCTGTCTACAGTTTCGGTTCTTTCTTTCTTTCCAGGTGTCCAAGGCAGCTGCAGACTTGATGGCCTACTGTGAAGCGCATGCCAAGGAAGATCCCCTTCTGACCCCTGTCCCGGCGTCAGAAAACCCATTTAGGGAGAAGAAGTTTTTCTGCGCCATCCTTTAAGTCTTCAAGAGGAGCCTGAAGAGCCTCCGGGCTCCTGGGACATTGATGTAGAGTTTTTAGCAAAGTGGGCGCCTTTCTAGTCCACGGCATTTGAAGAGAGCGAGGAGAACCATCCTGGAAACTCCAGGCTATGCATGTTTAAAGAACTGGTCCCCTTACGAGAATGCAAGCCGATCCACATCCTGAGTTAAAAGATCTGATTCTGCAGCACTGCCTGGAGGAGGGGAATATATAAAAATAAAATTGGTGTCACTTCTTTTCCACTATCTCTCCCCCAAAAACCTTATGTTTCTGCTTTATATTTAAAAAATAAAAATGAAAACCGACAGCTGTACTGAGCTAAGATGTGTATGACCTTCTTGGAATGAATATTGTCTTTAGAATACCCTTTGATAAGCTGAGTTGTCCAGTGTAGCCGCGGTTTGGTTTAATGGCATTGATGTTTAGTCTTTGTGCCTTTCTTCTTTTTTCCTTCTCCCCACCCTTCCTCTACCCTTCCCCATGACAGTAGTGTGGAGATAAGGCTGGACTTGTCTGTAAGATTGAACTCCCAGGAAGAGCCCGCAAAATGTTTAGGGAGATGTTCCCTGTGGTGTATCCTCGTAATAACAACAACGACAAAAAATGCCGGTTGTCTCTGTTCTCTTATCCCTATTCCTAACATTTGTACATGATAGCTTTGATTCTGCAAGTACAAGTAAATCATGTGTTGTGACTGGTGCTTTCATATATTTGTGACAATTTTTGAGTAATACTGCATGAAAATGTCCCTATGTTACATCCATTCAGAAGTTTTATTGTTTCGCTAAAAAGTTGGAAAAAGAAATGAGAGGGAAAAGATGCTGAGGAGGGAAAAACTCAGTATTTTGAAAATTGAGGTTACTTCAGAGCCTTAGCCACGCCTAAAATACCTCCTAGGTAAGAGTGGCATAAACGCCTCTTCAGTATATTTTCCAGAATCGACAGCATTTTTTTTGGTTAATCCCGGATCCAGGGCAGCACAGCTACCACCCATCAGGAGAGTAAAGGGTTCACCATGAGTTGGGAAGTGCTTTTGTCATAGAGTATAAGCAAGTTCCCTCTTTCCCTGAATCATTTACATTCTAGATTGAAAGAACACTTTCTGTACTCTTAAGAAATCCATGGCCCTCCTTTATTCAAGTATCAGGAGAAATAAATCCACAGCTCCAGAGAAGGTGACCCAGTCTTAGAACCCTGGCTGTTCGCCCAGTGGGGAAGACCCCTGCTAGCCACTCTCTGGGCAGCAGATGTGGAGTCCACAGCTGGCTCCACCGGAAAGGGTTCTGGCTGTTTTTCTCCACTGAGATGGTCTTGGATTTTCACTCATCAAAAATTTTAATAGAATCTTCTCTTTGTTTTTGTTCTCCATCTTGTTTGTTAGAGTCTCTCAGTCTTTATTTACAACTCTCTGCAGATAGAGCTCTCTCTTGCCAAGACATGATATTGAGAGTGATTTTTCATGCAGCTGGAGCCTCCATCAGTAATGTGGAGGCTCTTTATCACTTTTTCTGTGTCATCCCCAAAGAGGGCCTCTCTTACATTGTGTTTGCTTTCAAATCCCAAAAGACCATTTCCCAATTGATTTTATTCTCCTCTCACCCCTTTCCATTCTCTTTCTCCTATTTAAAAAACAAAAACAAAAGTATGAAAAGGGAGGGGGAAAAAAGATAAAAAGACTTAATATGCCAAGGACAGAATTTGAAACACGTGGTCAATGTTTTCCTTACCTCCTTTATGGGCATGCTGGGGAGAGAATAAGTACTTCCAATTAAAGCTCACGCCTGGGGTGGGAGAGAAGAGGATACTGAAACATTTGTGAAATGTATGAATATACTTCTGTAACCAGATGCTTCTGTTCTTCTGTTCAAATTTTGGAATTTTGTTACAGTCAGTGAAATACTGATAAATATTTAGCGGGAAAAACCTGGCAAAGAACTTATTAAACTATAGTATTTTACAACTAGCTTAGTAATACTGTGCAATCAGCTAAAACCATTATCACATTTTTAAAATGAGCCAAAACATGAATGTGTCGTCACATAAAAACAAGTGTGAATAAAGGGCTCTTAGGTGGTGATTCAGGCATCATTAGAAGGCCCAGATGATTTTCATAATCCACACCATTTCTTTTTCTCAGAAGGACTATATTTTGATGTAAATCTAGATCTTTGGAGCAATTAAGATGGAATTAAAATTTTTAGAAAGCACCATGATATAGATCTGGTAATTAGAAGTTAAGGAAATCCCAAACTGCATGTTATCACATTTATAAAAGGAGAGAGGAGGCAGAAAACACATAGCCCATCTGAAATTAAGTCCAAGGAAAATGTTTTGGACTTTTTATAATTTCATGTCTTACAGTATGGAATTATAATACCAAAATCTTTATGTAAGTTTTGGCTTCTTGGTATTTGTACTTATTCAGGGGAAAAAGTCTTTTGATTACTTATGCCACTAAAAAGCTTAATTCCTTTAAAAATTCAACAATCATTTTCACCAGCACAATTTTATCTTAAAGGGTAACTAATAAAATACATCTTAATTATTTAAGGCCCTAGTCTCTATAGAGAATATATTGGTTAGTAATGAAAACCTGCCATGGAACTAGTTAATAAGCAGTAACAATAAACTTCATATTTAGAATGCAAACTCTGTAAGGAAAAAAAATCTTACATCATCCTCTATATTAACTCCAGTTTAAAAATTGTTATTTTTTTCAATTTGAATCCGAGCACTATTTAATTTAAATCAGAGGATGCAAATTAGTACTTTGATCTGAATCTGAATTTGCTAATAATATTTGAAAGAGATTGCCTACCAAGGAAAAATTAAACCATAAAAACTATTTCTCCATACACTCATACTCACATAAGGAATTTTGGGAAAATAAAGCATGCTATCTTAAGGGATTTTTATACTTTTTCTTTCTTTTTAAATATTTGTTTCTAGCTGCTCCTGGCAATGATGAATTGTTAACTTATATATTAATGTTTCACAGCCGAAGAATTGCTCATGTTTTCCCTATGCAAGATCTATGGTGTGTGTATTTCGAAGACAGGGAAATACAGATATGTTAAAGCAAGAAAACCTGAATGCGATGTGCACGTTTTCATCCCCCATGGACAATGTATTTGTTTTAATAAATGGAATTTTCAGATTCATTTCATATGCAAATTCATTGTGAAGGCGGGTGGACCGCCTCACCCATTGATTCCCTGGTTAATCTGAGAAGGATCTGATGATACAAATGGATGGGGAAATGGGAAGCCCTTGATTTTCTTTAGGATTTTGTTAATAGAGATGTCCTAAGGCTCTTTAAAAACCTTCCTCCATGGGTCTTGCATCTCAGATACAGCCGTTGGGGACAGAGAAAGATGGGACTGGTGGGGGGCAGTAGGATCAAGGGCACCAGCAGGTTGGGCCATGCAGAAAGATGAGCTGTATTTACACTTTAACTTGCTGTGGGTATGCCACAGGGGGATTTTTCCTTTATGAAAAAAAAAAAGAACACAGAAAGTGCTGTTCTCCATAAGCCATCCACGATTTAAAAGGAGTGCAGGAGAAAAATCCTTAGAACTCCAGTTTAGCTGCTCCTCAAAGATCTTAGTCAAAAAAGACTTCAAAATGTCCCTCAAATTATGCTAATTGTAGTAAAAAACAAAACAAAACAAAAAAACCCAAGCACAGATATCCCAGGGCTTGTGCCACCAACAGCACCATCTTTAAACCACAGATGAAGGTGCCACTTGATACCAGTGCTCCATCGACACTACCGTTTCTCAGACTGTGGGCCATGGACCACCAGCTTCAGAATGACTTGGAGTGCCTCTTTTAAAGGCAGTTCCTAGGCCGGGCGTGGTGGCTCACGCCTGTAATCCTAGCACTCTTGGAGGCCAAGGCGGGTGGATCGCTCAAGGTCAGGAGTTCGAGACCAGCCTGAGCAAGAGCGAGACCCCGTCTCTACTAAAAGTAGAAAGAAATTATCTGGACAACTAAAAACATACATAGAAAAAATGAGCCGGGCATGGTGGTGCATGCCTGTAGTCCCAGCCACTCGGGAGGCTGAGGCAGGAGGATTGCTTGAGCCCAGGATTGTGAGGTTGCTGTGAGCTAGGCTGACACCACGGCACTCTAGCCAGGGCAACAGAGCCAGACTCTGTCTCAAAAAAAAAAAAAAAAAAAAAGGCAGCTCCCGGGCCCCCCACTAGCTCAGAATCTCTGGTAGTGACTCCTAAACACATGCATTCTGTTGCATGCTATTGTCCGAGGACCACTACTTTAAGTACTTATGACAGCTCGCTTTACACACTGTCAAAGGAAAGGCACAGACAAACCGTTAAGTATGCCTGCTCGTATGCCCATGGCCACAGGCAGTGGCTGCCTGGGTGTGACCATGTAACCTGTGGGTGAAGATCTAGCCAGCTCCTAGACACAGGACTCTGTGAGGAAGGTGTGGGTGGGTTTGACTCTGCTCCTGTCAGTCATGGCCCTGTGGGAGGATGGCCTCCAGCTCTCATTCTTTAATAAGCTGGTCACATTGTAGACAGTGCTCACAATGACAGAGGGAATTGGAGCTGGGTCAGCTCCAATCCACAAATTGCAAATAATTTGCCAAGGGAAATCCCTTTCCCTTCGGTTCTGCCCCAAATCTACATTTTCTTCTATTTAGAACCAGGAGACTCAGGCAGAATTTATTTTAACGAAGGGGGCTGTGGGCTCCCGGGCCTTTCCTGGCTGAGAACTACTACTGTTTCTCCATGTCAATAACAAGAAAAGCCAGGAAGGGGGTGTTGCAGCTCCACCCCGAAGTGACGGACGGTACCTGGTGACCTCGGTTCGTACTGTGCGCAAGCAAGAGCCCATTTGGCTTGAGCTAGAGACCCAGAACTGGGCCCCAGAGTTCCTGTGTTCTCTTGGAGACGTCCTCTAACCTCTCCATGCCATGAAGTGGGACAAGAGTATCTGATTCGTTTGTCTGACAAAGCGGTCGAAATCGAAAGAGAGCAGGTATTGGGCATCACAAACGAAGAACTGAGAAAGAATCATTAGACACTACTTGACAGCAACCTTCTGAAGAGAGGAAAACACTGGTCAGCTCCTTCTCACCTCCTTGCCTCCCGACTCGCCTCCTTCCTAGCTCCCTGGTGTGGATCCTCAGTGTCTCATGTCTGAGTTCCCGCCACGCCTGCTGTCGTGGTCACTCTGACTCTCACCTCCTCCCGCCCCCAGCCATCCCTTGCCCTGCATATTCATCCATCAGGACTTCTCTGGCTGTAAGGGGCCAATAACCAACGAGCCCACAGATGGGCTCAAGCCCGGCTTCAAGCCTGGCTGGATGCAGTGCTCAGATGCTGTCATCAGGTGTCACCCTCGTGCCGTGGCCCTGCTTTCCTTGGCGTTGCTTCAGTGCTCAGACTCCTGCCCTGCAGCGGCAGGAGTGTCAGCAGTTCCTGGCTTGCATCTCACCAGTCCAGCAATCCCAGAGGAAAACTAAGTCCCTGGCTGTATCCCTGCAATGCTTCCCAAGGCTCTTATTGCTGGATCTGGTTCCCGTGCCCACCACCCCTTGACCTGGGAATAGAGGTAGAGTCACTGTGGCCCCATGGGCAGAACAGTGGCTCTGGGGAAACTGAAGTCCGTTTACTAAAGGAGGAGGGATAGAAGGATAAAGGCAAGAAACAACTTCTCATCTTCCAAACCCTCTGTTCTAGCTCGCCCCGTCCCCTTCACTGCCCTGTGACTATATCCTGCCTCCACACCTCGGCTTATGATGTTACCCACTCTGGGATGTCATCACTCAACTCCTTGAGTAACTAAATCTTCCTCATCTTTCAAGGCCGAGTTTGAATTCCATGTTGTCAATGAATGACTTCAGGGAATAAGCATCTCTTTCCTCTCTCGACTCCTGTTGCCCTTGTTAGCACCGTGAAACCGTTCAGTATTTTATAGCGCTTGAGGCCTTTGTGGTAGGGTAGACGGCATGGTGCCTGCCTTCCCCAGCTTGTGGGTTTATGGGGGAAGTAAACAGGGAAACAGCTACCAAAGTGGAATCCTCTAAGGCATATATTTACCCCTGCCTCTCACTCACTCACATACACTGATAATAATCATGATGATGACAACAGCACCCACAGCCATAAAGTGAACACTTATTAAGCACTTAACTATGTGCCAGGCACAATGGTAAACCTTGTATGGACAGCATTTCATTTAATTCTCACAATAACTCTATGACATGGATGTTATTTAATCTCCTGCAGCAGACAGCTTTTGTGCCTCATGACGCATCCATGACCCAATTCTGATTTCAGCCACAGCTGCAGTGAGATTTCTTTGCAAGCTCATTCTTCCCAGAGGAAATTAGTGCCCGCTGGGGCACTCCTCAGCCACTGAGGATGAGAGCCTGAAGAGGTGTCTCAGGCTCCCCCACTTCAGAGGGATAATTCTGGGTGCATTTTATATGGTTTCTCTGAGGGTCCCTAACAGGATTGAGCCTCAATCGCCCACAACAGTAACCAGCTCAATAACAAGCCACGTTGTTTATCCCTCCCTGAATCTGCCTCATTCTCTCTCTTCCTGCATTTCTGCTTTCTGGGATCGCCCTCACCATCACCCCTAATAATCTACCTGCATCCAAGTCCTTGACTCAGGCACTGCTTTGGAAGGAACTCAAATTAACTCACCCCCATTTTATAGATAAGGAATTTGAGATTTGAAAAGGTTGATGTTTCCCCGAATTCTCAGTGCTGTAAAGTGTCAGATCAAGGATACAAACCTAGATCTGTCTCTATTCCAAAGATTTAACTCCTAATGCTATCTCATAATGTAAATTGAATGCAAGTACATAAGAGGGAGGTTAGAATGAAAGTTCTGAATCTGTTCTTACTTGTAGAATAAGCAGATTGTTTGTCAACTTGAAATCTCTGAATTACTTCCCTGGAATGAAGAAATCAGTGAGCTCTTTCTTTTCAATACTTACCTTTTCTTCGCTGTGGTCATTTGGTGCCTAGAAAGTATCAGCAGTAGCTTCCAGGTTCGCCTTGCACAGAAAATATTTCCTGGAATTGAGGAATCTGTGCAAGGAAAACCAAGAAGAATGATAATAACAGGGAAGGTTCTAAGTGTTTATTTTTCTTCAGGACTTTCAAGAGAGAAAAATATCTTCCTTTTCCACCAACTGTTCTAACAACTGCTTCTCTGTTGTCTCGAAGCCCAGTGCCCCTCCAAGGGTCAGAGGCAGGGTCATCTGAGTGGCAGCTGAGGTTTCCTGTGGCTTCACTGTCCAAGACATGATTTGAGAAAAGGATCAAGAAAGAATCTCAGGACAAAGGCCCTTGCAAATGCAATTGCAAGGACTCACCCAGAGCTTCTTTAGGAAAAAAGCATGATGCTCCTTCCTGTCCCCACCCCCACCCCACGTCCTGTCCTTACTCCAGGAATATGCAATATCCAACTCAGAATCCCAGCACAGACCCACAGATGCTGCCGCACACGCGTGCACTGGCATATGCGCACACGCAAGGGAAAGCTGTTCCAGAATGCTTGTGAAAGCAAACTGTCATTCTGAGAAGGGGACTGGCACGATGTACTGGCACATCCCATCACCAAAAAATTGCTACTCCCAGCTGTGGGTCATCTTGGTTTACTTTATAACAGCAGTTCTCAAAGCATGTTCCAAGAATTCTTGAGGGTCTTTGAGACCCTTGCAGGGGATCCACAGGGTCGAAATTATTTTCATAGTAATACTATGACGTTATTTGCCTTTTCCACTCTCCTTCTGTCATGGCTGTATCTTGGAGATTTTAGAGGCTACATATTGATGTCACAAAAGATTGAATGTAAACACACATAAGAGAACCCAGCTGTCTTCTACTAAGGCAGACATTAAAAAGATTTACAAAAATGTAAAACAATGCCACTCAACCCAGTATAAATTTTTTTTGTTTTGGAAAATATAGGCTTTTTTAAAAATTAAAAACAGGTTATTTACGTTAACATGTAATGGGCTTGTTATTTCGAATGAATTAATGAATGCATATTTTAAAAAATTTTCTGTTTTAACTTCTAATATGGCAAATAGTAATAGATATTGTAGGGGCAAGGAGAAACTTACCCTTTCCCCTGAAAGTTGGCTGAAAGATCAACTCACAATTAAGGCAGATTAATAAGAGAAATATTTATTTACCATGAGCATCGGGAGAATCACAGTGATTACTCCGTATCCCAGTGAAGTTCAGATATTGTTACACCTGTCTTTTTGGAGGGGAGGGGAAACGGGGAGCACAGGTCGTTCTGTTTAGGTGTGACAAATGGTACTAGGGAGGACAAGTGGATGGGGGAGACAGATTGACTTGTAAATGATTCTCGTTGCCAATTAAATTAACCTGAGGGACAGTTATTATATTTCAATGATTTGGGCCAGGTCTAGTTGCATCGTTGATCATTTTTTCCTGCAATATACTGAGTTAACAGAGAGAGGAAGGGAAGTCTGTTGTTCTTTTCCAAGAGCCTGTTAATCTCTAAAGGCCTAATTCAAAATACCAAGGAGAAATATTTTGGGGTGAAATTTCCTGAGCTTCTTCAATATAACCCATATAAACCAAAGCCCTAATAATTTGAGGAGGTCCTCAATAATTTTTAAAAGTGCAAAGGGCTCATAAAGTTTGAGAACTGCTGCCTTATATAATGTCTTCTAGTTCAACTCCCTATTTTGCAGATGGGAAAATTCAAAATCATGTAGCTATTTAGTTGTAGAGTCATAAGTAGAACATAAATGCAAGGAGGAGATATTCAAAATGGCAAGCTGGGGCTGGGTATGGTGGCTCACACCTGTAATCCTAGCACTCTGGGAGGCCGAGGTGGGAGGATTGCTTGACCTCAGGGATTTGAGACCAGCCTGAGCAAGAGCGAGACCCTGTCTCTACTACAAAGAGAAAAATCAGCTGGGTGTTGTGGCTTGTGCCTGTAGTACCAGGTCCTCAGGAGTCTGAGGTAGGAGAATTGCTTGAGCCCAGGTGTTTAAGGTTGCTGTGAGCTATGATGAAATCACTGCATTCTACCTGGGGCAACGGAGTGAGACTCTGTCTCAAAAAAAAAAAAAAAAAATGACAAGTTGGAAGTGTCTTAGGTTATCCCCTAGGATGCTATTCAAATATTTTGTAGAAAAACATCCCCGAATTCAATTTCACAATTACATGGCATATTAAAAGATAATTTTCCACCGAAACAGTATAAAATCATGACTACCATATGGGTGTTAAATGAACACATGTCAAAGATTTTGTTTAATTCATTATTAATAAAGAAACCAGGCAGATTTACAACTGTTCAAAGCAAAAGTTAAAAAGCAGACACATTTGTAGATAAGGAATACTGAAATGAATTTGCGAATGGATGCAAAACTAGTTTCTTTCACAAAGGGGGAGACAAGTCAGCAGAGCCTCCACTAGATAGAATTTAGTTGCATGTCCAAAGCAAGAATTATTTTGCATTGCTGTCAGTTATCCACAACTTACAGCATTATAAAATAGCTCAAAGCAAAGAAAGACACAGAGCTCCCACAGAATCAGAATTAGATAATGCAGAAGGCTATACTCTGAACAATGCATACTTTTCCACTGAAGTACAGGTTTTCCTTACAATTGATTCTCCAGGTACCAGGCACTGAGCTGAGCTAAGTGAGTCAGCAAAAGAACAACTTGGTGTGTACTCTGCTCTCAAAGATCTTTAAAAAATTTTTTTCAGTCATCAAGTGGAACCAGATTGACTGATTCATTGATTGAATTTCCAGCCCTCAAATAGAGCTAGATCAAGGATCTTGCAATCCATTCCTATTACATAACCCATTAATAATGTCAGCGAGTGCCCTGGTTCTCTCATAGATAGACATAGGCATTTCTTAGGGTTCATCTCCACCTATTGGGGAATAAAAGCTCCCATCAATTTAGTGCCTACTGTGTTTCAGGTTCTTGACATTCTCCCTAAAGCTCCATCAGGTAATAATATCACCTCATATTACAGAAGTAGAAACAGAAGCTAGAAAAGCTAAGTCACACATCCAAAATCTCAACTGGTAGGTTCTGTTTGGGTTCAAACTGCTGGGTATCCAGCTCTATCTTCGCTCTCTCAGCTAATTTGATGCCAATCCAGTGGAGGGCCTCCTTGGCAAGAAATGCATTTTGCAATTAATATTCATACCAGAAAGGACAGTTAGTTGGATTGACCTTGAGAATCATGTGTTTTTATTAACCCCTCAACTCAGTCCAGAATCTTTAACAGCTCTCTGCTCAATAATAAACATAGTAGGACCTCAAAAGAGATATTTTGGATCCTTCATCTTTCTGGGAGGATGACTACTTCTACACGGTCCCAGGGAGAAGAATTTACAAAGATCTTCTCTCAGAGAGATGCGGACAGTACAGATGGAGTTTTGCTTTTCTTTTTTTTTTGAGACAGAGTCTCACTCTGTTGCCCTGGCTAGAGTGAGTGCCGTGGCATCAGCCTAGCTCACAACAACCCCAAACTCCTGGGTTCAAGTGATCCTACTGTCTCAGCCTCCTGAGTAGCTGGGACTACAGGCATGCGCCACCATGCCCGGCTAATTTTTTCTATATATTTTTGGTTGTCCAGCCAATTTCTTTCTATTTTTTCAGTAGAGACAGGGTCTTGCTCTTGCTCAGGCTGGTCTCGAACTCCTGAGCTCAAACGATCCGCCTGCCTCAGCCTCCCAGATGCTAGGATTACAGGTGTGAGCCACCGCTCCCGGCCCATTACAGATGGAGTTTAAAGGTTGGGCTGAGGGTTGGCTTAGAGCAGGAGTTGGCAAACCACAGCCCAGGGGCCAAATCTGGGTGGCTTTTATTTGGCCTACAAGCTGTTAATAATAATGGTTTTTACGTAAGGGCATGGAACTCATGGCCCGGGTAGAGAAAGATTTCTCACACAAAGATTAGGATATAATGAAGTAAAAAGTTTATTTTGCTTTCTTAGAAAGAAGGAGATAGAGAGGGAGAGAAAAGAGAGAGAGAAAGAAAGAGAAGGAAAAGAGAGAAAGGAAAGAGAAAGAGGGGAAAGAAAGAAAAGAGAGAGGCCACGAAAAAAAAAGTGCCGAGGCCTGAACAAAACGTACACACAGTTTTTATAGAGACAAAAAAAAATAGTGTTTATGCTCAGTTAATAATAAAAGGACTGTGGAGTCATTGTGTCTAGATTTTCTCTTCTTTTTCCTTTGTCTGTAGATGTTCTTATCTATATTCTGGCCAAACTGGCCTGACAAGGAAAATTTACAACTCTTTTCTGTCTATTCAACTCTTTTTTAAATATTATAAAAATACTCTGAACAGGTGATCAATTAACAAAAAACCTCAGATGATTAATCTTAAGAACAAAAATTAAGATACATGCTGCGGCCAAGCGCGGTGGCTCACGCCTGTAATCCTAGCATTCTGGGAGGCCAAGGCAGGAGGATCGCTTGAGGTCACGAGTTTGAGACCAGCCTGAACAAGAGTGAGACCCTGTCTCTACTTAAAATACAAAGGAATTAGCTGGACAACTAAAAATATATACAGAAAAAATTAGATCGGCATGGTGGTGCATGCCTGTAGTCCCAGCTACTCGGGAGGCTGAGGCAGGAGGATTGCTTGAGCCCAGGAGTTTGAGGTTGCTGTGAGCTAGGCTAATGCCACGGCACTCTAGCCCAGGCAACAGAGCGAGACTCTGTCTCAAAAAAGAAAAAAAGACACATGCTGATATTTAACAAGAGTTAGATAATTTATTTTTCCCTGTTAGTTAATATATTAACAAGGCCATCCTATCATTTACCTTTTTTGATGAGTGAAAAAAATTAAAATAAAAGGATGCCATTTTGTGACGTGAAAATTATATGAAGTTCCAATTTCAGTGTTCATAAATTTTCATTAGAATACAGCTTCACCCATTCGTTTCATATTTTCTGTGCCGACTTTGAGGCTCTAAGGGCAGGTTTGAGAAGCTGTAGCAGAAACTGTACAGCATGTAAAAGTGAAAATATCTATTATCTGGCCCCCTACAGAAAAAGTTTGCCAACTCCTAGCTTAGAGTCACTTTCTGTTTGAGAATAATTTCTCAGGAACCGCAGAGTGAGTAGTTCAGAAGGATTTCAACATGGCATGTCCTAAATGTTCAGAATTACTTGAGGGAAATTCTGTTATTTCAGGAGTCTTGGTAAGAAGGCCAAACTCCACTAGAGGCTTGAAATCCTAGCCTGAATACCACTGTGGGAAGGTTCTCCACTGCGTTTCCCGCAGCTGGCACCTCTATCACTCCATGGCTGGTTTACGTCCTGTGGAATCCGCTTGCATTTCCCATTAACTACAATAATTAAAATGAAGAGGTGCCTCCTGTGTGGGAATTTGCCCGTCCCTGACAGAAACGCCTGCGAACGGTTCTTCTTTCTTAAGAGCACCCTCTGCTGGTCAGCTCTCAGAAAGCGCCACAGCGTCACATTTCCATTGTAGACGGGTTTTGATGCTAGGAAGAATCCAAAGGTAGATTTTTACTTTATTATTATTATTTTTTCAAGATGGGATCTTGGTATATCACCCTGGCTGGTCTCAAACTCCTGGGTTCAAGCTATTCTCTGGCCTCAGCCTCCCCAGTAGCTGGGACTACAGGCAAACACCACCACACCTGGCTCAAAGGTAAATTTTGATTTATAGACAAAAGCACTTTGCGTATTATCTCCATGCCTGGTCGAGGTTTTCACAGTACATGGGCATTAACACCTGAGACTATAGAACTTCATTGTAGAACTTGGTGAGGGAACAAAACTGTCTTCAAATGCAAACCTTTGAATGCAAATCAGCAATCCCCTAGGTAAGCAACAGAGGCTGAGGTAAGTAAAGCCTTGTTACATGCTGGCTGCCCAGACAACCTGTTAATAGGGTAAAGCTGAGTTTATTGCTCCCACCATAATGAAGTCTGAAAGGGCCTCAACAGAAGAGGAAAGTCTGATTTATTAAGACTCTGATGTCTGTTTTAAGGCAGATCTTTTCATGTGGGGGACGGAGGCCTGATTAGGATCGGGTAAAGATTGTGATATAATAGTTTAGGGCTGGTGGACATGGCAAGATAATGTGAGTCTAGGAATGTAAACTGCCTGTGGATGACTTGATGAGACTTTCCAGAAATTCTTACAATGAAACAAGAAGATTTGCAACCTTGCTCTTCCAGGACAAGAGTCTCTGAACTAGTAAAGTTATGCTACTGAAAGTGAAGGAATAGTAGTTTTGGTTCTGAGCCTCCTAAGATGGTGAGTGTAGTCTGGTCTGGGAGGCCCAGTGGGGATGGGGTGTGGGCAGAGTCAGTGCCCTGGTGACTTGGGACAAAATATTGGGCCTGCTCTGGGTTTCCAGCTTTGTTAGGAGTGAATGGAACTGTGTTTATAACTCTTTGAGTGTGTGGGGTGTGGGGGCTCTGCAGCTATAACGTAGCCTGCCAGGAAAATTTGATCTTTGTAGGCCACTACAGGATCCTTGTAGGCCATGAGCATCTGCACAAGGCCTAAGGGTGCCAAGGTGAATGAGAGACAGCCCCTTGGGGTCCCGCCCCTGCTTGGGTGGAGCTCTATAGAGCCCCTTGTTAAAAAGCTCTAGAAGGCACACAGAGGACAACATCCAGGCTTGGCTGGATGTGGGGAAAATCGGGGAAACCCGTACAGAGTTGCTGTTGAAACTGAGATTTAAAGGGTAATAGGAATGCACCAGGCTGGGAAAGGAGGAAGGCATGGAGACCTCTCAGTCCTAGGAAACTGGATCAGGCACGCTCCCAGCATGTTCTGGGAACAGCAAGTGGTTCCATGTGGCTGGAGTCCAGTGTGCTTTGGGAACGAGGGAAGGAAAGGAAGTTTGAGGCCAAGTGGTCACAGGCCTTGTTGGAGAAGGTGTTGGGCTTTACTCCAGAGGTGGCATAGAGCCCCTGAAAAAGTTTTAGCAGACAAATGCCACGATTTGATTTGTTCTTTGGAATTCCACTCCAGCTGAGTGGTGAGTGCTGAGTGGGTGCAAATAGACTAACAGCCGGGAAGCTGTGGTCTCAATAACAGAGGCTGAGGACCTTCACAAAGAAAGTGGCTTTGAGGATGAAGAGAAGGAAAGATTCATGATGAAGAGGTAAAACCACTGTGCCTTGGTGACCCATTGAATGTGGGGAGGAGCAAGAGAGAAGGATTTCTAGCCTGGATGGCACATCAGACTTTGGTTCAATTAGCTGTGATGGGAAATGTGAGAGAACAAGCAGGTTTATTGTGGAAGGTGGTATGTTCAGTCTTGGACACACAGGCTCTGAGGCACAGAGGATGGGGCTATTCCAAGAAATGCAAAATTGGAGCTTGTCTGAGAGGTGAGGATTGCGCAAGCAGGTTTAGGCTTCACTGACAGGTAGAAAGATGAAGCCATGGAAAAGATATGAAACAGCTGAAATCACCAAAGGAGAGAGTATAAATCAAGAGTAAAGATAAAGACACCCTCTGAAGGAATGCAGTGTCAGTAGTTGAGCAAAGCTGGCCACCTTAGGAGTTCCTACGCTTCTCCCTCCAGGGACAGAGGTTCTTATCTTAGGACATGTACCTGTACTAAAATCGGGGGGCCACCTGCCCAGTGAAGAGGGTGATAGGACAATATAGAGGCATGTGCTTGGAAAAAGAAGGAAAAGAACCCCCGCCACCCCCACCTCACAGGCTAGAACAGAGGAGGACAGAGAAGGTAATTAGCTTTTGTGGAACAGAGAATTTGGCCTATTTCTTACTCTGATTTAATCAACTCAGTGCCTGAAAGGTTGGGAAACAATAGAAGGGGGAAAGAAATGCTTCCAAATGAAAGCTGCCTCTCTGGGGATCCAGTGCGCAAGCTGCAGGGGACGCAGGGCTGTGCCTCGGCTGTCACTCAGGTCTCAGCGGCTGAGCAAGAGCAAATGAATGGTCCTGCAGGGAAGCAGGGCAGAGCTGGGAATGCCTGTGTAGAAGAGGTCGGCTCACGGGAAGCCCACAGCGTTCCCCGGGACAGCTGTTCTCAATCTCTCAGGGTCACCAGTAGGGCTTGTGGAAACACAGATTGCTGGCCCCATGCTCAGAGGTTCAGAGTCAGCGAGACGGGGGTGGAGGTGGAGGACGCGCAGCTCCAACGAGTTCCCAGGTGTGGCTGAGGCCACTGGTCCAGAGACCAGTCTTTGAGAACTGCTGGTCTATGAGATCCCCAAAGCAGGGTGCTGGGGTTTGACTGTGACCCCCAAAACTTCATGTGTTGGGAATGTGGTCTCCAGTGCTGCAGTGTGGAGAGCTGGGCCCCCGTTTGCAGTCTGTGAGGTAGGTGGGTGGGGCTGAGTGGCTCAGTTTCACAGCTTACACCGTGGCAGAGGGTCAATGCTCCCTGGGCCACAGAGGGCACAGAAGTGGAGTTCCTGACACTGGATGGTATGGGAGCAGTGGGATGTTCCCGTACGGCTGACAGGACCTGGCAGGCGGCACAAGGCAGGCACAGCAGTGACCCCAACAACCAAAGACTGGACAGAGACGAGAACGTCCTGGGGGTGCCAGGTTGGGCCAATGAGGACACCAAACTGATCTGCAAGCTGCCACCCACTCCTTGTCATTTCAGAAGTCCCCCCAAATTTAGGTGCAACCCCTGAAAAAAGAGGTCATAACTGACTCATCATAAATTGATGGTGATTTATCTTTCACCATGTGTGGAAAGGAGATGCGAAGCATAAATAAGGTTCACATTGTGGACTATTGTATCACTTTCTCCAGCGAGCCTTGGGATGAACAGGCTGGGACAGACTTTATTTCCCAGGGTGCTATCAAAGACAGCCCATGACCAGAAATCCATACTTTTTGAAACCCAAATTCCAAATATTAATATTTCCTGACTGTGAGGAAAGAGTGTAAAAATGGCAGCAGCTTTAGAAACACACACTCCACTGCGCTCTAAAGTCTAAGGCTGCCAGAAAGTTGGGCTCTTGGGGGAAATAACTCAAACCCTCATTAACAATCTAAATTATTTATTCCTACATAGTCATTAGTGGGACCAATGAGGTCAGGCCTCACGTTCCACCAATACCATCAGGGAAACTGTGCATGATTACAGGTGGAAGGGAAAGGACGGGGGAGATTGCTTTTCCTTGGCATTTGCTAATACTTGTGCCCAGCACTGAATATTAGAAACTGAGCGCTCAACTCCCAGGGGGCTGCTGCTCTTACCTGCCAAAGCTAAAGTAGGAATGACCCAGCAAACATGCAAAATAAAGGGAAACAATGTGTTCAAGTAGAAATGAGTATAAACAGCAAAATTTTTCCTCTTGGTTATTAAACCCCAATATAGTAGCCCATTTACAATATTTTCCAGGGAGCTTTTTAAAAGAAAAGAGGTAGCGGGAAACTGCCTTGATTTTTCTGAGCCTAGGACAGGAATTGAGGCCAGCATCTCTTTGGAAAATAGGAAAATATATTTGAATTAAGAGTCACAATGGTGACTCTTATCTTATATCTGGGGAATATGTCTTGATTGATAGCAGCTATATTTCTTCCTTTCTTTCCAATGTGCTCATTCTCTCAGCCTTAGAATTTATTTTTCTATAATTGGAAAATTATCCAAATGGCCGTCCTGCTCTTCTAGCAATGTTCAGTAGTCAATGGGAGGTATGAAGGTGAGTAGTTCATACGGCTGGTTCTCAATCGCCCAGATGATGGCTGAAAAGGGAATAGAGTGCAATTTTCAACAGATAATCCACCTTGCCTTATGCCACTAGACTATGCACACAGCTTTTGACACTTACCATTGCCGCTTTACCTGACCTCTGCGACAGCCTCCGAAACTGGTCTCCCAGCTTCTTACTCTCTGCCAGCTACAGCCAGAAGGATCTTGCAGCCCAAGTCTCAAGCTCGTCACCCATTTCAAACCTTCAATGGCTTTCTGTTGCACATGGAATAAAGTCCCTACTTCTCGCCCTGGCCTCCAGGCCCCTGCCGGGCTGTCCCTCCACTCTGCCACGCCCTCCTCACTCACCACCAGCACCCGCACCCTGCTGGCTCACTGCCCTCCCTGGCCTGGGCTTCCCCAGTGCCCTGACAAAGGGCCTTTAGCTCATGCTTTTGCTCACGCTCTGCCCCTTTCCCTCCTTTGGAAATCCAGCAACAGCTATTATTTTATAACCAGCTAAGATTATAAAATATACGAGGCCTCCTCTGAACACCCTATTGAACATAGATCCCTTTCTGTGGGTCTCTATCTCCTTTGCCTTTTTGTTGTGTCCCGTCTCCCTGTTGGGCTGCAGGCTGTAAACTCCATGAGGGGAGGATCAGGTCTGTCTTCTTCATCGTTGCATCTCCAGTGTCTAGCATGGCACAAAAGAGGTGCTCAATAAATACCTGCTGAACGGATGAGCCGATGCTCTCCACCTTCACTGTTTACCCAGATCTGACATCCCCCTTAGTTGACCCATCGTAAGCTACCCCGGGCTTCACGTGTCATAAGCACAAAATAGTTACAAGAGACTTTGAAGGGAAAGATGGAGTGTCTTGTGTTTTCCATCAAAATAGAATTTTACTTAAAATGTCCACAGGTCTGAGAGCCATGGTGGGATCAGGGCCAATCTAAAGGAGCTCCCAGCCCCCACCTTCTCTATAGCTTGCAGCCTGAACTCAATGCCGTGGTTTTGGAACCCTGGGAGGTCTGACCCCAAAGTATAGCCTGCATTTGGAGCTCGCCTGTCAGGCCAATGCCTTTTACAAGAGGGTCAAAGGTTTTTTGAGGACCAGACTACCCAGCACTACAAGTATCCCTACAGTAGCAGCCCCTGCCTAACTCCTAGCATCTTGGAGAAAGACCAGTTCTCAGGGATTCGAAACAAAGGGAAATGACTGAGCCTTTGTGGGCATCTCAGAGTTGGCAAATCTGTCTGAGGGTTCACTGAGGCTAGGGAAAGGGGAGAGAAAACATGAATATGCACAGGAGATCTGTAAAGCAGACAATACAAGTTCGATGATACATCAGTCTATAGGATATGATATCATAATCTCTGCCTTATTCATTAACTGCTTTCCAGCACTCAGAGGTGGCTTTTCCATAATTTTTAGGGGAAGCATCCACAGAATTCTATCGTCCAAATGTTGACCTCTGTTGCTCCACCCCCAACCCTGCCTCTCTAAGCCCTCTCCTCTTTTAGGACTTTTTTTAGGACGCTATATATTCTTTGTTCTCTTTATCCTTCCAACCACTTTTCCCATACTCCATGACTCTTCCTCCTACTCCCACTTCAATACAAATACCGGGTGCTCCTAAGATGCAGTCTTCAGCCCTCTTTTCTTTCCCTCTTTCCTCGGGGAGCTCATTGTAGTGCTTTCAACTACAACTTCATGCTGATGACTCTTCGATAGACATCTCTAGTCATGTCCAGCCACTCATGTTCATTCCTGGCATCTCAGGAGTGACTATGGGCCACATCTACCATCGCCTCAAACTTAACAGGGCCAGAACCTGATTCTTCAGCTTCCCCAGACTGGTTCCCTCCTACCAGCACTCCTGTTTGTATGCATTTGTAGGGATTCACTCTTCATCACCTCTCTGATGCTCAACATTCCAGAGGTCCCCTTTAAGCCATCCGTCTCATTCTCAACCTATGTTGAGTCCCACCAATTCTGTGAATCGTCTCTTTTAAATCTCTCTGGACCTTGTCCTCACATTAGGACTACTTCAGTTGTAAGTGACGAAACCCTAAACCAATCTAGCTCAAGCACAAAAAGGAATTTATTGACTTGCATATCTGAAAAGTTGCACCTAGCCCCTCAGCAGATGTTTTTGGGAATGGCCTCTCTCTACCTCTTGGCTCTGTTTTCTTCTGTGTCGTTTTCACTGTTAGACAAGCTTTCCCCCTGCAGTGTCAGATGTGGAATATGAATGCTTTCTGTTCCTTGTATGACTATGTAGGTTCCTATTCATTCCTATTCCATTTCTACTGATAACATTGAGCTCCACTGCCCTGCTTTTTGCTTTTAATACCAAATCATGAAATTCCAGAGCCTGACCCTAAAAAAAAAAAAAAAAGCAAGTCTTCATATTTAACAAAAAAGAGTCTCAGAAAAAGATGTTTTCTCTTCAGGAGACTCCCCCAGGTAGAGAGACCTTTCTGTATTATATAACTTGTTCAAAAAAAATCTGATTTCCTGGGGTATTCAATTGATAACATTCATTAGAACATAACATTTGTTTTTCTGTGCACTGTAGAGACTTTTGTGGACATTCCTAAGTGTTATCAACTTGTTCTGTTCACTGTCTTTGGAAGAATAATTTGAACAAAGGCTTCTGGTAAAATTGCTAAGACTTTAAAAAATGTTACAAGCTGTGAAAATAACCTTCAAAGAGTGACTCGCACCTCTGATGGTTGTCTTTCTTGATAATGTGTTGCCCTGGTAATAATGTTGAAATTGCCACCTCTACATTTCTGAAACCATATATACCCTTGCAAATGTTTTAGGTTTTGTGAGCCATATGGTCTCTGTTGCGTCTATTCTATGGCACCGTTGTAGCACCAAAGCAGCTAGTAAGAAAATGGGCATGGATGTGTTCCAATACAACTTTACTTATGGACACTGAAATTTGAATTCCATATAGTTTTCATGTGTCACAGAATATTATTCATCTTTTGATTTTTCAACCATTTAAAAATGTAAAAACCATTCTTATCTTACACAGAACCCTCTTCCCCCAGGTACTTACGTGGCTAACTCCCGTACCTCCTTCAAGCCTTTCTTTACACTTCACCTTCTCGGTAAGGCCTAACCTGACTGTCCCATCTAAAACCACAACCCTTACCATATCCCACTCTCCCAACCATGCCCATCCCTACTCCTTACCCCCTTTCCTTGATATTATTTTCCCATAGGACTCAGCACCTTCTAAAATAGTAAATCATTTACTTATTTATGATTGTGCTGCTTGTCTTCCCCTGCTAACATGGTTAGCTCCCTGAGGTCAAAGACTTGTTTATTAGCCGTCAGACACGTCCAAAGTGCCTAGAAGACTGTTTGGCATGCAGTTGACACTTAAAAACTTTGTTGAATAATTCAACAGATGGATTAATGGTCTATCAACCCCCTGATCAACCATTAGATTGGAGCTCAGGTCATTGGATAATAAAAGTTAGTTTCCTCTTCTTGCAGTGCATAGAGGGCTTGGTCTTCAGAAATGGGATTGTCTACAATTCACTTCTTGTTGGACACTTCATTCAGGATAGGCCAATTTGACTCCTTCAAATTCAGAGAAAAAAAGACAAATGTTTTTTAAAATAAAAAAAGAGATTGAATATTTATAATAAGCTACACTTGTTTTCCAAAATTTGTTTTATGCCCTGCCCAAGTCTGGTGGGTCCCTTCAGCGTTCTGTATCTGAACCTTCCTCCACCTTCTCCACCCCTGGGGATGGCCCAGGCTGATGACCAGGGACAGTCTCAAGCGGTTAACAACTTAGGGCCCTGGAATAAAGACTAGGACAGGAGAAAACAACTTAGTTTTTTGCATTAAAGGGTCACTTTCGGGAAACAAATGGTTAGAGCTGCTTTTCCCTTTTTTAAAAGAAATGCATTATTTGCAATTATATGTATTTCTTTATTATTTTCTTTTCCTTGATAGGTTCATTTTTTCTTATTTTTTGGCTAGTATTTCATTAATTATACAACTAGCATGCACTGCACTGTTTGATTACAGCTGCAACTTTGATCAAATTTTGTTGGAAGTAAGACACTCTTGAACTTTTAAAAAATTTATTGTTTAAATATCTTACTTGCAAAATATAGATTATCTTACAGTGGCCCCTTAAAACTGTATTCTGGTCTTACAGTATACTTTGTAGTTCCCATAATTCACTTATCACTTTCTAACTCTAGATTATAAGTATTTATTTACACATCTGTTTGTTATTACACTTAAACTTCCTGAAAATAGACTATAGTTGACTCATTTGTGTGCTCCATAGATGCTAACAGTGTTTAATTAAAATCTTGTTGAGATGAAATGAAACATATATAGTTGGCTTACCCCCAAGAACTTCAGTAGCTCCCCTTAGCTTATAATGAGAGGCCTTTTTTAATCAGACCCCTGCCTTTGGTTATAGTCTCATCAGCTGTCATTCTTTCCTACCTTCCACGCCCCCAGAAGCTCTAGCCCCTCTTGGCCCTGTTGTTGCTCATTTTTTGCCTTTATATATCCACTTCCCTCAAAATAAGTTACCCTTTTGACTGCATGGTTAACTCCTCACCACCTTCAAGCAATAGTTCATACTTGTTTATTTGTTGATTGTTTATTTCCCTCATTAGCCTTTTAAACTCCATGAAAGTAGGGGCTTGGTCTGTCTTGCTCACTGCTGTCTCTGAAAAGCAGGGGGACTGCTCAGGAAGGATCTTAAATATAATAAGAGTTTTGACTATTTCTAAGAGGCATCCAGGAACCACTGAAACATACTAAGCAGAAAAAGTTATCGGCAAGTTTTTGCTTTAGAGAATACTGTTGTTGCAGAGTGGGGGGTGGATGAGGGGAGTGGATTGGAGAAGGCAAGACTGGCCCTAGTCAGATAATTAGAGTAAGCAAAAGTGATGAGAGCCTGATTTGCAGTAGTTATCAGTGAGGTCAGGAAGGAGGTGAGAGAATTGAGAGTGAGTAGAAACAGAATGGCAGGAACTAGTGACTACTGGATGCTGTGACTAAGGATGGCAGGAGGAAAGGAGGACTCCCAGTTTCTGACTTCGCTCAGAGACTAGTGATATCTGGAACTATCACATAGTATTGTAGTTTTATGTTTACCTGTGGCTTACTCCCAACTAGTCTGAAAGCATCTTCCTACAGGGACCTTGCTTTTCAGTCTTTGTATTAGCAATGTTAGAAGAGCACCTATTATGTAGGAGGAGCAATAAATAAATGAATGAATGTACTCAAACTACTAAACAGTAATTCTATAATCCAACGAGCAATATAACCGATAGCAAAAAAATCCTCTATATACTGTTCTCTGCACGTTGTGTCAAGAAGGGGAGGAAACGAGCTTCCTAGTTGCTTTCTGCCTATTGTACAACCGGGGAGCTGACAATAAAGTTTATTTGAGCGTCGACGTGCCCCGCCGTGGCCCCGCCTTCCCAGCAGGAGCCGCGATTGGTGCGTATTTGCCGGGGGCCGCCGTTCTTAAGTGACGATTGGCGAAGGCCGCCGTCATTCCGGAGCGTCCCGGCGCCGGTCCGCCCTCTCGCCGCGTCGCCGGTGCCTGCGCCGCCCGCTCCACCTCGCTTCTCCTCTCCCGGCCGAGGCCCGGGGGGACCAGAGCGAGAAGCGGGGACCATGTTCCGACGCAAGCTGACGGCTCTCGACTACCACAACCCTTCCGGCTTCAACTGCAAAGGTGAGGCGGCGGCCCCGGCCCGGTCGCGTGTCCCTGACCCGGGCGAAAGTCCCTCCGTTAGCGCTCCCACCCCGTCTCCCCTCCGGGACCCTCGGCGGCCTTGTGTGCCCCGGGGGCCTGTGGGTCCCTATCCTCTGGGCCGCCACGCACCTCGGCTCTCTGCAGCCGCCCTCCCCTCCCCGGCCGCGCCCCCAGCTTCGGAGCCCCCTCACCCACTCCAGCCTCGGCATCTCCACTTTCTGCACTTGCTTAACTCCATACACCACTACCACCCACCGCCCCACCCACACACTCTCTCCTCAGCACACAAAAGGGAAAACCTTGCTCTTCCCCACTTACCCTTCAACTCCACGTAATTGGACGATACCTTAAACACCTGCTATTACGGGCCAGCATGGTGCTGAATTCTGAGGAAGGTGCTGAGTAACTTGAAGACTAGTTCATTACCTGCCAGGAGCTAAGGGGTCTGGGTGGAGGGGCAGTCAAAACCCACGAAACAGTTTGAGATCTAGATAGTACACAGTGAAATCTAGGACCAACAATGGAAGGGTAAGCATGTATAGTAACGGGCTAATTACGTTGTGTGGGTCGTGCAAAAAAGTTAATAGCAGACGAGCAGGGAGGTCGAATTGTAAATACAAAGTTATTTGGGATTTTACAGCATTAAAATTTTAAAAAGTAATAACACTGCTACTCTATAACTCAACTACCTTCCAGTAATCATTTCCTTCTATAGTTCCTGGCCAGTTGTAGACTAGTAAGTTTGAGAGCGATCAAGTACAAGTTGTGATACTCAGACCATTGTATAATTCTCAAGACCTCATAATGGAAGCTTGAATTTGACTCAGAAATTGAAAGTAATTTCTAAACAGGATAGCAGTGTTTTATTGATCTGTAGAAGCGTATCAAATTACAGTATGTTGTTTTTCTACTTCAACAAGACAGGGTTAGTGGTAGTAGAGCCTAGATCTGGATTTGAATCTTTGGGTCTCAATTTTGTCATCTGTAAAATGGGAATATTACCTACCTCAAAAGAGTATGGGCAAAATTAAATAAAAAATGTATGTATTTAATATGCAGATAACATTACATGATAATAGTCACAGTGTCTATTTTTCTGAGTGTCATTTAATTTCTTATACTTTATTATTATTTATTACTTATTTATTTTTATTATTTGCCATAAATTTAACTTTGCTCAGTCTCTCCCTTCTGCTACCAAAGTAGCTGGAATATTAATAACACTTAAATGACAAAACCTTGTGCCAGGCACTGTTTTTATCCACATTTATTTCATTTAATCTTCATAACAACTCTGTGAAGTAAGCTATTATTACCCTCATTTTGTAGCTGAAGAATCTGAGGTATAGCAAATATAGGTGATTAGACCAAGTTCACACAACCACTAAGTGTCTGGACCCAGAATTTGAATTCAGACCAGGATTTGTAACAGATCATTGTTAATGTATGGCTCCAGAGTCTGTACTTTCAACTCCTACTTCTGTCAGCTCAGTTAATTTAGTATTCTGAGGTTAAAAAAATTCCACAGGACCCATGTATCTGTGGAGAAACAAGTATTTTATCTAATGCTTCTAGCTATTTATATAGTATTTTTTGTTGCAGATGAAACAGAATTTAGAAACTTTATTGTTTGGCTAGAAGACCAGAAAATCAGACACTACAAGATTGAAGACAGAGGTAATTTAAGAAACATCCACAGCAGTGACTGGCCCAAGTTCTTTGAAAAGGTAATGAATCAGGAAGTAAAATAAAAATACAGAGAGCTTTTCTAAGAATTTTTATGAAGATGAGTTTATAGTTACTTTGTTCTTTTACGATAAATAATAATGATCAGTGTTAAGAAAGGTGGATTTCGGGGATGTAGGTTTTTTCTTACCATGTTTCTTTTGATTTTAGAACAAATTATATTATCTCTTCCTACCAAGCTTTTAATATTAGATACAAATAATTTTCTCCAGAAACATCATGAAGTTTTTAAAATAAATAGTGACGTATATTCCATAAATGGTAAATACTTCCCTTTCATTTAATGGCCAAAATCAGAATTTTTATATTAGACTAAAAACATAGCAATAATATATGTACAGTACTATCTCCTATATTTAAAAAAGACATTATTGACATGCTTGAAAAGTAGAACTATATCATGTTTATGCTTATATTTACTGTATACAGATATGCTTTGTGTATAGTAGAAATAGCCCTGAAAAGGTCTCTGTGTATATCATATTTTTGTGGCTAGAATAATTTTCCCTTTGACTTAGTTTAATTTTAGTAACATTTTTCAAAAAAAGAAATTGTTTTAAAATTAGTATAAAAATCACATTTTACAATGTCATTACTTACATTAAACATTTTCATCAGCTATATTACTTTGAGTAAGATACTTTCCTTTAAAAATATGAAAAGGGTTCAGTTTTTCATTTGGTAGAGTAATGCGATAGGTCCCTAACTTTCTCCTTAAAATCAGTGATTTTATGAATTAGGGTATTGTATAAATTGTATACCAGGGCAATGACCTTGGGCAAGTTTATTAACCTTTCTGTGCCTTAATTTTCTCATCAGTAAATGGTAGTAACAATGGTACCTGTCTTATAGGGGTGGATTTTTTGTTAATGAGTGATATACCTGTTCACAGAAGGGCTTGGCCCGTTGCAACTGCTGTATGCTTATTGTTGCCACCGCCTCTACTACTACTGAACTATTTTCCTTTGCTCTTAAAAATGTATTTTTGAAGTTTTCAGTGGGCTTCTTAAGACTTTGAAATATATTGTTAAGATTTTATATTTGTTTATATTACATCTTATGGTTCATTGATATGTACAAAATAATACAAAGTTCTACATGTAGAAGGGTATTTGAAAAATGTAGAAAAATTCTCTCATGTAAGTAGGATAATTTAAACATAAATGTATCAAAACTTACCCAAACAGATATTATCCTTCAAGTTGGTTTCTTTGGAATGTTTATGTCATTGCTTAAAGCATATTTGGAACTTCTCTTTTGGAATTACTTTTAGATCATGAGTTACATCTTTTAAATATCCTTAGTATTGACAAATGTTTTATAGTTTGAAGTAGATTTTCTTTTTGAATCATAGACAAATCTTGTGAATGAGGGTATTGCATTTTTTATTAGAAAATAAGTTATGGCTAAAAGTTACTGATTCATTAATTATCCCTGAAAGGATTTCCAAAAGGGAGTTGTAGAAGTTTTGACTAGTAACATTGTGCCTGAATTAGATTTTAAGCTTTTAAGAGGCTTATTTGAAGGACATTCATTTGGATATATAGCTTCTGATGTTTACTTAAAATACTCAGTTATACCCACCCTACTTCTATGTTAACATGGCTTACTCTATTCAGTGGCATTTCCATAATATGAAAGTTAAAGTTTAGATAATAATTGACTTATTTGTACTTCCTCTTTTTTTAAATTGTCCTTTTTATTTGATTGTTCTATGTGTATTGAGACCTGGAATCAGAAAGTTTAGATTCAAGTCCCAGATCTAAGTTGTGTAACCGTTGGCAAGTATCAGTATCTCTAGACCTCAGTTTTCTCATCCATAAAGTGAGGAGGTTGTTCTAGATCAGTTCAAATTTCAAAAAAGCATGAAGGAAATAATTCATTTTTTTCTTAAGATGGTACGCTTAAATGTTTCCTTTCTTTGGGTTATATAATCACATCAAAAGTGTAGTAATATAAATGTTATAAGAAATTCTTAGAGATCCAAACTAAGGTTTCTTTCAACTGTACCATTCTTTTGGTTCCTTGACTTTAGAATAATAATGAAACTGAATTTTTTTTTCTCACAGTATCTCAGAGATGTTAACTGTCCTTTCAAGATTCAAGATCGACAAGAAGCAATTGACTGGCTTCTTGGTTTAGCTGTTAGACTTGAATATGGAGATAATGGTATGTTTTGGGGGGAATGGGGTTTTAAAGAGAGAGAAGAAAGATAGGAAAGAGGGAGAATGAAAATGTAGGGAACTTACCAGTTTGGTTTTTTTGTCTCATATTGTTTTACCTTTAGTTCATTTTTATCACAAGATGTTAGAAGTACATTCTATTGTCTTTCATCGATGTTTACATTTTTCTTTTAGAATTTGGAAATGGTGTCTTCTGGAGAAGGCTAATTGACTGTCTTCTCACAAAGTGACATTACTTTGGTAAATTTGCCATCTTTTGTAGTCTGCACCTTAGCCTTTCACATTAAATTCTTGTTAGTGTTTGAGAATTGATGAGATTTGGGGGTGTTGTTGCAGTAGGTAATTTCACAAGAGACTGAAAAATGTCTAGTGCTGATATACATTAATACACCATAGGCCAAAATGTATTACTTAATGTTTGATGTTGTCTTATCACAGATAATTCTATCATTAGAAGCTTCTGAATATTAGTACCTATAGTAAAAAAAAATTTCCATTAAACTCATGTTTCCCCCATTTTATTTTGAAAGGCCTGCCAACATCTGATCATCTTATCTTAATGCCATACTCTCTGTTTTATGTTTTTCTCTTTTATGGTACTGTCAGTCCCAGTGCTTCTAATCATTTGCTTTTGAAGCCTTTTGGTATCTTTGGCTTCTCCCTTTCCTTCCTGTCCTGCTCCCATTGATTTTTTTCCATGTCTGTTGTATCTTATCTTTTTCATTCCCACTGCCATCACCCTAATTCATGCTCTTGGCATTTTCTGCCAAGAATATTGTTGCATCTTCCAAACTAGTGACCCATTAGTGTCACCTTCTATTCTTAACTGCATGGCCCACCAAGCTAACTTTCTGAAGTATAAATCTGTTTTGGAGTGCTACTTCTGGTTTTCAAAGAACAGTTCCAGTTACATATTGAGAAACATTATTTCCCTTTGTCTACAAAAGGAATTTTAGGCTCCTTAGCCAGGTTTTAAGGCCTTTGGTGACTGGTGTCCAACCAGTATTTACATATTTGACATCCCAGCCAAACTAGAATAACACTGATTCCTGTTAATATCCTTTTTTCCTGCCTTGAATTTCTTTGTTCACTTTTCCCTTGACTAATATGCCACTTCAGTCTGTCTCTACACATCTAAATCCTACCCATCTTTTTAAGATCCAGCTCAAATGCTATCTTAGTAACAGTAATATTTCCCTCTGAACTTTCATAGCTTTTAGCTCTATGCCTTTTAAGTCATTTGCCACTTTGTTTTGCTTCTGTGTCTTACTTGCCCCAGTAAATTGTAAACCGATACTCAGCTTTGTTTCCTACATGGTACCTCTGTTGGTTTCCTCTCACTGCTGTAACAAATTACCACAAACTCAGTGATTTAAGACATAATTTATTGTCTTATTTTGGAATCAGAAATCCAACATCAGTCTCACTGTGCTAAAGTCAAGTTGTCAGCAGGACTGGTCCCTTTTGAAGACTCTAGGGGAAATCTGTTCCTTTGCCTTTTACACCTTCTAAAAGTTGCCTGCATTCCTTGACTCTGGCCCCTTCCTCCATATTCAAATCTAGCAGCATAGCATTTTTCAATCTCTCTGACTCTGCTTCCGTTGTCATCTTTTTCTCTTTCTCTGACCCTCCTGTCTCCCTCTTATAAGAACATTGCAATTACACTGGGCCCACCTGGATAATCCACGATAATCTCCCCGTCTCAGGGTCTTTAATTTGATCATACCTGCAAGTCCTTTTTGCCATGTGAGATATCATATACACAGGTTTCAGGGATTGGGACATGGATACCTTTGGGGGGAGTCATTATTTTGTCTGCCACAGTACCTGACATAGTTTCTTGCACACAATAGGTGCTTATCCACTTTAGTAGTTGTTTAATGAATGCAGTATATGTGAATGTTTACATGTACTAATTTGGAGCATCAGTTTTTTGCTAGTGCCTCCAACTTAAATTTCAGAAGCCTTATGGCAAAAATCTTAAGGAAAACTCTAATTTGAGACTTTTTCTTTACTTTCAATTTTAGTTTCCAAAAAAAATACTTGTGCTTTTCTTCCTTTAGAAAATGTTGAAATCATAAGCCTTGTGGCCTTGATGTAGTATTAATTGATTTTGAGGACCTTTAACAGGGTCTTTTTATTTATCCTTCTCTCAATTGGTAGGAACTATAGGTGAGCTAATTTGTAATAAAGCATTCTCCAGTTTATCAAAAGTGTTTTTCAGCTATTCCCAAATAAATTCTTAGTCTCATCTCAATTTATTTCCATTTACTCTTGTTTATTCCATTTGTTCTATTTTTATAATCCTTCAACCTTCAAAGAAGGTGCCATATAATCGTGTATCTCTACAGTTGATTATAAGTACATCTATTTCTCAATAATAGCGTGGTTTAATGGATTAATAAAAAGCTTATATATGAAATGAAAAGGAAATCAATATATAATTGAAAGGTAAATGGTATCAAGAGTGTATTAAAAGTCTAAACTACAAAACAAGTTTTGTTTATTAAAATTTAGATTGCAAGAACAGACTTGAAAATTGGTTAAAGTAATATTGTTCTTTATCAGTAGGAGGTGCTGATGTTCTTTTGTAGTTTTACATTAATATATTGCCTTCTTGACTTTTAAGTTACTTACTTGAAATTTGCTGAAACCACTGAATTTCTATTATTTGTGCTTTACTATTTTTAAAGCCTTTTGCTAGCTTATCGATTAAGGTGATGAAAGTCTGACTTAAATTGTTTTCATTTGCTTTTTTGATATTTCAGATTTGTAGAAAAATTGCACGAATAGTACAAAGATTTTTCATATACCCAGGTTCTACAAATTTAACATTTTACTTCATTTGCTTTATCCCTTTCTCTATACAGACACACACCCCATTTTTTTTTCTTGAACCATTTGATAGTAAGTTGTAGGTGATTCCCGTTTACCCTTAAATACTTTAATGTGCATATCCTAAAAATGACTGTCTTATATTACCTCAGTACAATGATCAAAATTGGAAAGTTAACTTGGATAAAATACTATTATCTCTAGCTGTTGTTCACATTTCACCAATTGCCTCCCCCAAAAAAAAAAAAAAAAAAAAACCCAAAGCAGACCTGGATTGTGCATTGTATTTAGTTGTTATATTTTTTTAGTCTCCTTTAATCTGGAATAATTCTTGTCTTTATTTGTGCTTGATGACACTGACATTTATTTTGTAGTATGTCCCTCAGTTTGGGTTTGTTTGGTGTTTCCTCATGATTAGATTCAGGTTCAGGATTTATACTTTTGTTAGGAATAACACAGAAGTGATGTGTGCTTTTAAGTGCATAATATCAGGAGATATGTGATAGTGATATGTCCCATAACTAGTCATGTTAGCTTTGATCCCTTGGTTAAGGTTTCTCCACTGTAAAATTACTATTTTCCCCTTTGTAATACCTGCCAGGAGGTACTTTGAGACTATGTCAGTATGCTTTTGCTCCTCAAGTTTTCATTTGATGATTCTTGCTTGAATCAGTTATTATGTTGATGATTGCCCAGAGGTGTTTTTCTAATTCAGTTATTCCTTCTACATTTATTTGTTGGCTTTCTACTGTAAAGAGGAGCTTTCCCATCTCTCCAGTGTATTTGTTTGTTTAAATCTGTGTGGATATATGGATTATTTTATTCAGTGGATCAGAATACTTTTTATCATCACATATTTTGATGTTTATCCTCCTCCAGATTTGGCCAATGGAAGCCTCTTCAGGCTAACTCCTGTCTGACTTAAATTTTAAGGCTTTTATTTTCCCCTGTTGTTTTAATAGCAAATCATGTGAACATTATAGCCTAAGGTGCCATTTTGGGCATTAAGTTTAGTGAAATATTATTAAGAGGTTTTGCTCATGAATTCTTTTTAACTATTATTATTCCAATGAAAATAATAAAATCTACCTTTGGAATTCTGAATTTCACATTTCCATGAAATAAGTTTTAGGTTTGTATATGATGGTGGTATATTTGAAGTGTTGCTTTTTTTTTTTTTTTTTTTTGGAAAGCAGGGTTTTTGGATTCTATATACAACATTCAAAAGAAGATTGGGGATAAACTTAATTTTTTATTGAGTTTGTATTTAATCTTATGTAGCCTATATTTGCCCTGCTCCTATTCTTCTTCCCCAAGTTTTAGAGGAAGCTGTAAAAGCATACTTTTTCCCTCCTAAAATTTAGATGTTTGAAATGATTTCCTTTAGAAATATTAATGAAAAGATACTTGTGTCAAGTATTTCAGTAATAATTTTAACTTACTCAAAAAGATTCAGTCACATTGTTTTGTTAGATTCCCTATAGCAAAAATTAATTTTGATTGGATAAGTTGCTTTCTGCTTGTACAGATTGAGCATCCCTAATCCAAAAATCCAAAATGCTCCAAAATCAGAAACTTTTTGAACCAAAATGAGGACACAAGTGGAAAATCCTGTATATCTACTTAACACAAACTTTGCTTCATGCACAAAATTATTAAGAATATTATATAAAATGATCTTCAGACTATGTGTATAAGGTATATATGCAACATAAATGAATTTTTTGTGTAGGCTTGTATCCGTCCCCCAGATATCTCATTATGTATATGCAAATATTCCCAAATCTGAAACATTTCTGGTTCCAAGAATTTCTAAGAAGGGATACTCAACCTGTAATAAGTTTGGCTCAGTTAAATTCAGTAAATTATACTGTTTATTTTACCTCAAGTTGCAGTTCTACAGATTATATTTTTGCCTATTTTTATAGCTGAAAAATACAAGGACTTAGTACCTGATAACACAAAAAATGCTGACAGTGCAAGTAAAAATGCAGAGCCATTGATCAATTTGGATGGTGAGTATATAAATGCATAAAATTGATCAACAGTTTTGGTTTTTTAAATGTTTATTTTTTGAGACAGTCTTGCTCTGTTGCCCGGGCTAGAGGGTCATGGCGTCAGCCTAGCTCACAGCAACCTCAGACTCCTAGGCTCAAGTTATCCTCCTGTCTCAGCCTCCCAAGTAACTGGGAATACAGACGAGCACCACCACGCCTGGCTAATTTTTTCTATTTTTAGTAGAGATGGGGTCTTGCTCTTGCTCAAGCTTATCTCCAACTCCTGAACTCAAGTTATTCACCTCAGCTTCCCAGAGTGCTAGGATTACAGGCATGAGCTACCATGCCCGATCCTTAAATGTTTTTTACTTCTTAGAATGAAGTCCAAGTTTACTTGGTTTTAGTAAATTAAGGTGGCTCCATGCAGACAGCATTTATGTTGATATTTTATTCTGTTTTTTACTGTCAGTTAAATGTACTTTCTCCCTCCCCTTGCATATGAATATCTGAATGTTAAAATGCTGTTCTTTGATTTGCTTCTAGTAATTTGTGGTTTTGATTTGTTTAATCATGGAGGTCATTGTTTGCCTTCCTGGATGTGTAAATTTCTTAAAAATCCTACAACACTATGAGACAAGTGGTAACATTTTTCATTATTTTAAGTCCCAGGTGTCTTTTAGTAATTCTTTCTCCTTTTAGAAGTATGAAGATTCTAATTACCTAGATTATGATATGTTAAATATTCTTCACTGGCTGATTCATTATGACCTATAATTTGGGAGTTATCCTTTTGAATGAATGCGCTACTTGGACACTCCAGAGCCGAGGCTTAGAGAAAAGGTTTTGGCAAACTGCCCGTTAAAGGGATCTATGAATTAAAACTAATACCTTAGGGAAGAAATGTTGGTTAAAAGTGCTACATAAATGGGCCTTGCAGAAAAATTTACAGGACAAGCCTAATGTGAGTTAAATTAGTCATTTATTGGATTTTTCAGTTTGGTCAATGAAATACAGATGTTCCTCGACTTACAAGGGGATTACATCCCAAAGTCAAAAACATCTTAAGTCAGAAATACATTTAATATTTTGATAAACCCATTGTAAAGCTGAAAAATCATAAGCGGAACCATCGTAAGTCCAGATGCTCCCCGATTTACAATGGTGTTACATTCCAATAAACCCATTGTAAAGTTGAGAAAATCCTAAGTCCACCCATCATGAGTCTGGAACCCTCTGGATAGTAATGGGAAAACCATTTATCTCATCAGTTTACCTAATTGTTGATACTCAGCACTGCTTTGTGTTTTTCGTCTTGTCAGCAACAGTTTTAAAAATTAAGAGATTCGTTATTACTAGATATTTAAAATGTTTTTCGTAAGTTTATATGTTCATAAATATGTCTGATTATGTGTTTGCAGAGCTGTAAAGGGTTTTTGTTGTTCATTTTTAATCTTTTATAGTAAATAATCCTGATTTTAAGGCTGGTGTGATGGCTTTGGCTAACCTCCTTCAGATTCAGCGTCATGATGATTACCTGGTAATGCTTAAGGTCAGCTTCATATTCTTGATTCTTGATAGAAACTGCATATAGAAAAGTCTTCATTTTCTAAATATTTAAATTTATTATTGATTAAAATACAGTAGAGGAATGTGGGACATAAAGCGGATTTCATGATTTTATCTGTTTTGGATTATCTAGTAATAACAAATATCACGGAGTGTTTACTGTGTGCCAGCCACTGTGCTAAATCCTTTGCAAAGATGGTCCCATTCAGTTCTCCCAACAATCCTAGAGGTAGATGCTAATGTCCTTTTAAAAAAAAATATTATACGTATATGAAGACATGGAGACTTAAAGGGGATAGATAAATAATGTCTAAGATGACAGAAAGTGACAGAGCTGGGATTTTAAGCACTCTGACCCTGTGGTACATTCTTTTTTTTTTACATCACTTCTGTTTAATCAGTCCTTTTAAGGATTCATCATCGGTATTCATTTAGATAGTGGAAAATGCCAAATTAGTGGTGAATTTGGTCAAAAATATATACCCCCAGAATCTCTGTGCAAAATGAATGTTTATGTCTTCTGAATCCTTCATCCTAGATAAGGACACTCAATTCATACCTCCACTTCAGGGAGCCCAGTAATCTGAAAGAGTTCTCTTGTTTCTGAGAAAAAAATATACTCTAGAAGATTTATTCCTAGTAATTTGTGAAAGTACAGTGGGGTAGATCAGGGGAGTGGTACTTAAGATACCAGATTAGGAAATTATTTTAGAGATTATTACTGATGTTACAAGAGATTAAAGAGCTTTCAGTCAGACCTCGTGCATGTATATTACTTTAAACTACTTTGTGATAAATTGAACAATTAAATTTCACTCTACCCAGAAAAGATTAAACCATAATTTACCCTACTTTTTAGAATTATATATATTTAATGTCAGTTTTAACAAGGGAAAGACTGTCCTATTCTTAAATTATTATAATTTTCTATACTGAATCTGAATCTTAACTTGGATTTTCTCAACCCAGATTGGATGCCAAAAGACAAAAAGTTGTTGTTAGTGAAATTTAGCTGTTTCAAAGGCTTGTTCTTTACTCAATTATGTAAATTGTCTTGGAACAGTTTGACAATGGTCAGGTCAGCTTGAATCATGAACTAAGTGAGAAGAGAAATAGACAATGCATAGCATATTTGGGGTGCTTTTGTTAGACTTTGAAAACTCAATGGGAAAAAGTATAAATCAGCTACAACAAAAAGCTTTAAAATTCTAGGCCAAACTGCATATTAGACTACCCCTTTCAGTTGTTTTAAGAGGCATTCAAAGAATACATGATAATATGGCAAAGGCTTAGGTTTGCCAAATATAACAATCAATATATTAACTGGCAACCAGACTGTTTAATACATTTGCAATCACTGTTAAATATTGTTTTAATTATCTTTTTCAAATATACCATTTGGTTTTTATTAAAAATAATTTTTCAAGTTTTCACTTATTTTTGAGTTCTAATTGTCATCCCTCTAAAATTCCATTTTAAGAATCTTGTTTTTTAAGTGTGTGTACATGCATGCATTTGTGCCTGCCATAATGAAATGCCTTGGTGATTTATAAAAAACCACCAACAGCTCTGAAAACATTTTACTGTAGTGAAGTGAAAAAAGCAAGCTATAAGCAATGTATATGATGGTGTATGCATGCATAAACATACTGGTAATGGAGTTTTTTAAGGATACATAAGAATCTGATAGCAATGATTGTGTTCTGGAGGGATAGCTTGGCTCAGGTAGGAATGAGACCTACTTTTTACTATATGTATCCTTCTGTATTTACAAAAGTTTTTTTTTTTTTAACCAGGGACATGTATTACCTATACAAAAAATGTTTTTAATTGCATCATTCCATGTTATTAAATATTAAAAGTGTGAAAAATTCCATTACAACAACTTGGTTTTTTTTATTTTTAATTTATTAATTCAACTAGGTAATTCTAACCTCATCAGACTGAGCATCCTTATTCTCTAGGCTCAGAGAAGAAAGGATGGCAGCTAAACAACCTATAATTAGTAAAAACAATGTTTTGGGGTTTTTTAGGCCATTCGCATTTTGGTTCAGGAGCGCCTGACACAGGATGCAGTTGCTAAAGCAAATCAAACAAAAGAGGTATGTTTTTATAAATTCTAAATGATTTAATGAAAATTTCTTCTGGTATTGCCATTAGTTTAAGCTTTGCATGTATCTGTTTAAGATATTCATTCTACATTAGAACAGCCGAGAGAAGGATAGCTTACTTCAGTGCAAATGAATTTGGTTCTTAAGCAAATTGAATGTATTCAGTCACTTGTGGAGCTGATAACTAATATCAGAGAGTGTTTACTGTGTGCCTGCCATGGGGCGGGGGATCATTTTTCATTAAAAAATGAACTTCATGTTTATTTCACATCATACCTCAGAAAGGCTACCAATGCACATCTAATTTCCTGGCATAAAACAGGAAAGTAATTTGGTTAAGGTCACCTAGTTGATCAGTGGTAGAGCTCAGGCAGTCTGATTTAAGAGCCTGTGTTCTTGTGGAGGGTGGGGGCCAAGGTTCTATGTGTGGCAGTCTGTATGAGCTTTTTGGTCTGCCCAAGTGAAGAGATAGAGGGCTCTATTGGAGTGTAAGGTTCATGGTACAGGTGACGAACAGTACCGTCTTTCAGTCCTGCTTTGTAGGCTGAGAAAGCTATATACCATGACTACCTTTCCCTTAAAGATAATACTTTAGGGATATTTGGATTTCTGATATAATCAAAAATATCTCCAAAGTTCCATTGTGAGTGCAGAGAATGTCCTCAGGATGAGCAGTAGCTAGAGGTATTTGATAGTGTCTGTAGCACAACCATCATTCTGGACTTTGGGTCCCCACTCCCATCTCCTAATGTCTTTTGTCCTCTGACCCCTTTAGGCAGGCCCAGCAATGTCTCTGAAAGACACTTTTTCTTCTAAAGGATCTTCTTGGCTTATTCATTATGTATGAATCAGGCCACTGGAAATTAGATTGAAGATCAGCTTATTTCACCCACACTATAGAACAGACAGTAAATTGTTCTGGCATAATAAAATCATTCATTCATTCATTCAGCAAAACTGTGTCTTTGGTTTAAAAGGCAGGCAAATAAGGGCATAGCCAAATCTCTTTGCTCTGGTTTGTAAATTAACATTTAGTTTTATTTTCAGTGCTCCAAATCTTAATTTTAGTGTCATCTCAAAAGATACCACCCTATAATAGTGTACTTGTTTATAACCATTCATAACTAGTATATGAGGCATGTGGTAATTTTCAGGGGTAGCTATTCCTTGGTGGTCTTTTGCCAGACAGGGAAAAATGGAGCCACTGGGACCAGACCACCATATAAAGCCACTCAATACAATTCTCTTTACTTTTGCTTACTGTACCTTTCATACATATAACTTACTAGCTATTTTAAAACAGATGGAGCCTAGGTAGGTTTTCATTAATAGATTAGGCAAATATTGAGCAGTGACTAAAGCATTTGAGTAGTGACAGCTTGTATCTTTGAAAGCATAGGTAGTGTTTGTTTAATCAGTGAAAGTCCAGATTGCCTATCCTCATTTTTATTTGTTGCGAAGTCTGTATAGTTTGGTATCATAAAAGTCTCCATCTTTGATAGGTCTGTAGCTGCTGACTGGATAATGGTTTAGTTTTTCAAAGTAATTTCCAAATGAACTATTGAAAGTTGAGAAAAATGTGCAGTTTGTAAAGAATATACTCAGGAAGAAACTTAGGAAAGTAATATAAAAGTCCTGTTTTTCCCTGTACAATGCTTACCATAGTTAAAATGGAACTCTCCATAGCAATAGTGACAAAGCCCAGCTGCAATACAGATGTATTATTTTATGTGCCTGGTCTAAAGGATTGGATGGACTATAGAGCTTCCTGGTGCATTTCAAGGCCCTTCTTTCCTACTTGGTTGTTAATATGGAAGAACTTGCTCATCCCAAGATAAATTTAAACAGAAAATTCTTAGTCCTCCTGCCACTACACCTGAAAGGGTTAAAAATAACAGAATACCTAGCTGTTTTTCATAGTTTTAAATGAGAAAAGGTTGTTATAATTATATAGTATCATTTTGTCTTTTTTTTATAAAGGGCTTGCCTGTTGCTTTAGACAAACATATTCTTGGTTTTGACACAGGAGGTAAGTGATTTCGTTCTGATTAAACTATTTTTAGAGACTTGGTGAATACTTGGGGGAAAATGATTATATTGATACAGTGTTCTTTTCTTAGATGCAGTTCTTAATGAAGCTGCTCAAATTCTACGATTGCTGCATATAGAAGAGCTCAGAGAGCTACAGACAAAAATTAATGAAGCCATAGTAGCTGTTCAGGCAATTATTGCTGATCCAAAGACAGACCACAGACTGGGGAAAGTTGGAAGATGAACACTAAGATTTCAGCTTCTCATCTACTTAGTACAGTTGGGA
>RJWJ010012593.1:0-41691 GCA_004363605.1 Indri indri | reverse complement strand
AAGTGGGGCCTTTAACCCACATTGAGGGGTCAGGGTAAACTTCCTGAGGGAATAATTAATGCTTGAGATAATTGCTATAAGGTGAGAGATAAGCAAAAGACAGGCCACGTAGAGGTTTGCATGTCATTTTAGTTTGTTTATTTGTTTAAAAGCTATGATTGGCCTGGGATGGATTTTAACAGAAAATGATATAATTAGATCTCTTTTTATCAATAGATAATTTTGGGGGGCAATTAACATACTCTAAGAAAGAAGTGATGATGGTAGCAGTGAGATGGATGGGAGAAGCAGACTCTAGGAAATCTAAGGATAATTTATTGCGAAGGCGTATTGACTGGTGCAGTGCAGTGAGAAGGCGGAGCCATGTGTGCTGACCCTCCAGCGCCTCCCTTGTATGTGGACACTACAGTTTGCTGTTCACTGAGAGAAGGGATACAATGACAAGCTTATACCTGGACATGTCATATTTAATATCTCATTAGAGATGTCCTAAAGTTATTTATATTATGTATCAGGAGCTCAGGATCAAGAATGATTGGATACATATTTGGGGAGCTTGTCAATAAGAGAAAAAAGTTGACACCTTCAAAGGAGAATCTAAGAAATGTGAAGAAAAGAGCACTGAAAGTAGAATTTTTGGAAAAGCAAACGTGAAGGGTGAGAAGATGAAGACGGGTGGGAAAAGCAAGAAGGTAGAGAGGTAGAGGAACAGTAGAATTATGATATCACCCACATCACCAAAGTCAAAGTGGGCTGTAGGGTAGAATAGTGTTAACAGTGCAGAGAGGTCAAGAAATGACAAAGAAGTTTCCACTAGATTCAGCAACAAAAAGGGTCATTGGTTGCTTTTGCCAGGGCGGTTTCAACAGAGTGCTCTTCAAGAATACAGACTGTTGTGGGCTGATGAGTGAATGGGAGCAAGAAGAGGAGCCCATGAGGATGGTGTACTCATTCACAAAGCTAGATTGTCATAGCAAATGGTGAGAGGATGGTATTCTCAGGGCAATGCAGGGTTAAAGGATTTTCATTATTTTTTTAAAAGAGAGAGACCTGAGTGTATTAAAATGCAAGAAGTTGCAGTAGAACAGTGGCTGAAAATGCAGATGATGGATGAGTGAAGGAGCAAATCTCCATAGGAGCCAGGGGACCAAGATTGACAGCGCTGGTGAGTAGAGTAGCTTTGGAGAGGAAATGGGACATCTCTCTTATAACTGTGGGGGCAGGAAGATAAGGGAAAGGTGCAGATGCATGTTTGTAAGTGGTGGGTAAGAAATGTCTGAACTTTCAATTGATGGCTTTGATTTCCTGTTGAAGTGGGGTCTGTGGTCATGTGTTAGCAAAACGAGATAGATAGATAGATAGATAGATAGAAGAGAATGAAGAAAGAAAAGAAAAATAGATGTTGTGGACTAATGAGTGAGAGACCTGGAGGAGGAAGTTGAAATTGAGAGAGAGGCACTGGAATTTAAGAGTTCAGAGCCATCCTAGGAGAATTGCAGATTCGGGGAAGGGTCTGAGAACCGGTGACTAGAGTGAACAAGACATGAGACTCAGTGACATCAGTGAGGTTAAGGATGGGTTTGCCTTTCACATAGACTCTGAAGTCATTGAAAATAATGTTAGAGATGAAGGCTGTCAATCAGATGTCAGTCAACATGATAGAGTGGTCAGGGAGGCTGATAGAAGGGTAATATAGATTGGCCAGATGGCAGGAATGCCCATCAAGTATTTAAACTTATGTGTTTTTGAAGTGAGTTTTCTAAGAGTTCGAGAAACTAATGACATGAAAGTGGCTGTAGGAAGTAGAAAAATTCTGACTCTGTTTCCTGCCCCCAAATTATGAGAAAGGGTGGGAGAATGAGCAAAGTATATTCTAGGGTACTGGAGAAAGCAGTCTTTAGGCAGAGACAAGGTTTACATTGAGAGCTTGTTTTGTGAGCAAGGCAAGGAGAGGTGCATACGTGGGGAGGGAATATTGTTTGTAAGGGAACGCAGCTTAAAAGCCTGGGAATACATGAGATGGGAATAAGAATGGAAAAGGCAGCCCAGAGTGTGTAGATATAAGTACAGGAAAGGGTGTGGGTTCAGGTTAGGCGCGTGGCAAAGGATGACAGGGATGTAAACAATTGTGAGATTGTCTGATTTCAGTTTCCTTCTATAGTGTCCTACCTAGTCAGAATGGGAATTTGGGAATCTTTGGGATGGGGCAATCTGGAGGAACTGAGTCTGGAGGGGTATTTGTGCTCACAAGTGAAAGCACAGGGAATCTCAAGACGCCAGGAAAAGATTCAGCTGCAGGAAATACAGAAAGCCCTGTCAACCCAAAAGTTGTTATATCCTGAGAGCACAGGGACAGGCAGATGGAGTTGGAAGGCTAGCAAGAGGTGATGGGTGCTGGTGCAGGCACTCTTTACTTTTAAACTCTGCATTCTGGGCTGGGTGTCATCACAAGGGCTGGTTCTTGGAAAAACCACTCATGTTCTTGTTTTCTTCCTGCTCCCCATCTGATTCAGCCCAAATAATCAATAGCTGATGTTTTACCCATCTGACAATGTTCTAATAATCTGATGGTTCTTTCTCTGAACTAACTCATTTGAGTCCTTCACAACATGGGCCTCAATATTCTTGTGGGATTTTAAACAAGTTACTCAACTTATTATCCATAGAGAAGCAAAAATTATGCATTTATCTCATCCCATGACAAATCTATAATATCTGAATTTAGACAGGTAAGAATGATCTGTCACAATGAAAGAAAGTTTACCATCATTCAAAATATTCACAGTTTGAAATATTAACTTGTCTAGAATTGAAGGTGGCATTTTTAAAACGGAAACAACATGACATGCAAAATTTAGCTGCCATGTGGTGTCGTACCATCACATAAAATAAGATGTAGCCGTTAAATTTATTGATCTTGGATCAGAATACTGCACACTGTGCAAAGTGAAAGACAATACAATGGTAAGTGGCCCTTTTTTCAAAATTCAAGGACAAAACATCTAAGCATGGAATAAACTCCAGGAAGCTGGCAGTCTTAGTTAACCAAACATAAATTGGATCTTTACAGTTCTAATTTTTCTGGTTATAAACAGTCTATTAGGAATATAGCTCTGTTTGTTTATCCAAGCCTTTTCTTCTCTGTGTATTTTAAGTTTCATGATTACTCACTGTGTCCCTGAGTTGACTGTAGATTTTTGGGGAAAGAGAATTGAGATGGCAGGAGGTCAATAAAGGAGTGGGATATAGCATGAGATCAAGTGTAGGAAATGTGCAGAAGCATATTCATTCATTCATTCACTTATTCATTCATACAAAAAATGGACATTGAGGACTTAATATGTGCAAAAACTATTGGCTCCAAAGACAGAGATGTAGCTGAGTAGGAGACATAATCCATGTTCATCAGTAACTGGAGTGCCACATATAGAAGATTGAAACAGGATACATACCTCTCATATGCACAAAAATCAACTCATGATGGATAACAGACTTAAACTTAAGGCATGAAATCATAAGAATTCTAGAAGAAAATGTTGGAAAAACTCTTATAGATATCAGCCTAGGCAAAGAATTTATGAAGAAGACCCCAAAAGCAATCACAGCAACAACAAAAATAAATAAATAGGACCTGATCAAATTAAAAATCTTCTGAGCAGCCAAGGAAACTATCATCAGAGCAAACAGACAACCTACAGAATGGGAGAAAATATTTGCATGATGTACATCCAATAACGGGCTAATAACTAAAATCTATATAGAACTCAGGACAATCAGCAAGAAAAAATAAAACAACCCCATTAAAAAGTGGGAAAAGGCCATGAACAGAAACTTTTCAAAGAAAGATAGACTAATGGCCAAGAAACATATGAGAAAATGCTCAACATCTCTAATCATCAGAGAAATGCAAATCAAAACCACAATGAGATATCAATTAACTCTAGTGAGAATGGCTTTTATCAAAAAGTCCCCAAACAACAAATGTTGACATGGATTTGGAGAGATAGGAACACTCATACACTGTTGGTGTAACTGCAAATTAGTGCAACCACTATGGACAGTATTATGAAGATATCTCAAAGAGCTAAATGTAGAATTACCATTTCATTCAGCAATCCCACTACTGCGTATTTACCCAAAGGGAAAAAAGACATTCTATAAAAAAGACATCTGCACTTGGATGTTTATGGCAGCACAATTCACAATTGCAAAGATGTGGAAACAACCCAAGTTTCGATCAATCCATGAGTGGATTAATAAAATGCGGTGTATGTATACCATGGAGTACTACTCAGCCATAAAAAATGGCGGACTACCTCATCCTGGATGGAGCTGGAGCCCATTCTTCTAAGTGAAGTGAAGTATCACCAGAATGGAAAAACAAGCACCACATGTACTCACCATTAAATTGATACTAATTAATCAACACTTATGTGCACATATGGAAGTAACATTCACTGGGTGTCAGGCAGGTGGGAGGGGAGAGGAGGGAATGGGTAAACTCAAACCTAACTGGTGCAGTGCACGCTGTCTCGGGGATGGGCACGCTTGTAGGTCTGACTCAGGTGATGTGAAGGCAATTTATGTAACCAAGGTGTTTGTATCCCTGTAATATTCTGAAATTGAAAAGAAAAAAAGGAAAAAAAAAAAAGAAAGTGTAACAGACAAGACACTGGTGGTTATAGTGGTTTGGAGGAATAAAACATGACTTTAAGCAGAACTGTACAAAGAAGATTAAAGGAGGGGTAAATTTGAGCTGTACAAGGAGTGAGATTTAGGAATGGTTGTTCTCAATCCTGACTAATTCATTGTATTATAGAGTCACCTGGGTGACTTTTAAAAACTATCATCTATGACTAGGCCACTCTCTAGACCAGCTGAAGCACAACCTGTGGAGGTAGGTCCAGGCATTTTCAAAAGTTCTCCAGGTGATTCTGATGTATATTCAGGGTTGAGAATTACTGAATTAAGTTATGGAAAGGATAAAGTTCCCAGTCCTTTTTCAGTCTATGATTTGACATCTAATAACTAGAACACAATTAACTAAAATACATGTTCTTTTGTAACCAATTTTTTCTTTTATGACATATAACTCCTTATAATCCTTATAATTTAGTTCTTTTTTTCTTTTATTTATCTTTATATATCACAGTTAGAAATATGTTAAAATAATAAAGCAAGAAAGCAGTTGGACTTAAGGACTTTATTTTGTTTTGGGAAAAGATCTTTAGCTGGGCGTGCTGGCACATGCCTATAGTCCCAGCTACTTGGGAGGCTGAGGTGGGAGGATTGCTTGAGCTCAGGAGTTCGAGGCTGCAGTGAGCTATGATTGCACCACAGCACTCTAGCCTGGGTGACAGAGAGAGACCCTGTCTCTGAAAAAAAAATCTTCCAAAATTGTTCTGAATTTATTATAGTTTACCTCAATTTCTAAAGCAGTGTATACTTATGATTATCTTTAATTATTTTAGAACTATTCGATTATGTTTACTGTATCTGATAAGGTAGGCAAGTGCACACACATTTTAAAATAGAGATTTTTAACTATAGGATTTTGGAATTAAAATACTGTAAATAGATAAGGAAAGTGTAATTAATAAACTGTTTTCCTAGAGCATTCTGATTCATTGTAGTTACTGTTATGCATGCCATTCAAGTGTCCATAGGGAGAATTATATTACACTGACAAACAGCAAATAGAAACCTATGTAGAAGATTTAGATACTTTTTATTTTAGAGAACATAAATGTCTTGTAATTTTTAATGAAACTTCACTCCAGGTAAATCAAAACAAACTAAATGGATAAAGCTCCTGGATGGAGCTGGAGCCCATTCTTCTAAGTGGATAAAACTGATAACATCAGTTTGCCTGGTCCAAGTTCTGCTATTGTGAAGATGAGGAAGCAACATCCAGATACAGGAACAGATAATTGACAGAAAGTAATTAGTAACATTTGCTTAATATTTCTTCATTCCTAAATAATTTCTTTTGGAGAGAATAATAAATGGGGTCAACCATTTTCAAGGAACTCCAGTGGAGCCACCATGCTGACTGGATTTGCCTTACAAAGACTGTTAGGTTTTTGAAATTAGCAATAAAGTATTTGTTTACTTCTGCAGTTATATCATAAAAGGTATGATTTTATTTGCTTTCTGTTCTCGAGGTCTGCTTTTGAGTAATTTTCTGTAACCATATGTACTTTTGCTGAAGTTCCATTGTGAAATTTGTTTCCGGATTTCTTAGTATATCTAATGTGATGATGACTTTAGACATATTTTTTAGCTGAGGTATGCCATAGGCACCTGCTTCCAAAAAGTAGTCTCTGAACTTGATGGGAGCCCTATTTCCTTTCCCACCCCCACAAATAAGATAAAACTTCCTATTATTGACTTCCTTGCTATTAACCCTGAAGTTTTTCAAATTATATGTGATTATTTATATAATCAAAATATTGCATTAATGTATAATACATAAAATAGACAGATTGTTTATTAAGCAGAAGAATGACTCCTCCTTTATTATTGAGCTATAATTCACATACAATAAAATCCACCTTTTTGAAGTATATGATCTGTACTTTTTTTTAGTATATTCACAAGACTGTGCAACTGTCACCATAATCTAATTCTGGAACATTTTCATCATTCCCACAGCAAACTCAAAACCTATTAGACTTCTCTGTTATAAAATTTCACTTAATTCATGAAATAACAGAGAGTTTTTTTGTGTGTAAGAGGAGAACTGCTAGAATAAAAACAAAGGTTGCTATAGCATCACTTAATAGTAAAACCTTGGATATCCAGATTTCCTAATATCTATCTAGCATTTCTGAGAATTTACTGATTTTCACAATATAACCTCAAAACTTTGGAAAATTTTGATGTGCTTTATATATACTTAAAGAAAAATTGGGTATGTTCAATATATATTTAGTGTTAAATTCAAGTATAATATGTCTATATACATAAACATATATGCTTACATATAGATATGTACTGTACTTTGTTAATCAGAATATGTGATAATGTAGCAATCTCCATTCTATGACATCACAGAATACTGTTTTGTCCTTTTCTAGAATAATACAATCTGGGATTCCATAGTGCTTTGTGGCTCAAGTAGGTGTGCGTGGCCTATAGTCTTGTTCAAAAGTGATATTATAGAAAGGCCTAATAATAACAGATACAAAATAAGGTTTTTTCACTTCTGGGATATTTTATTTTGGCTGTGATTTTCTGGAAAGGGAGTAATGTAGCAAGCTTCTGTAAACCGTGTTAGGTCCTTAGTATTTTGTGGAATGGAGGAAAATGGCCATGTCAGTCATTGCTTATTAGTCAATTAATATATAGTTGAACATCTCCTGTATGTGTGACCCTGTCATGTGTATTCTAGCCAAACTGAGAATTAATTTTGAAATAAAAATTAGAAGGGCTAGTCTATTAATTATAAGCATTGGACTCTAGCTGTATGGATAGTATCTAAACCTGCATTCTCCTGGAGCCTGATAATCAAGCCCTTTACACCAGGTTTCTAATCATCAGAACCAGCTGCAAGAACAGGTTTCAGTTTATTTTTTCTACTATGAAACCACAAATTGGCAAAATTGATTTTTCCTTTGATCAAACAGATTGATGACTTATTCAAGTGACAAGACAATTTGTTTTGCCATTTCCTGAACTTAGCCATAATTTCTCATGTAATACAATAACATCTGGTGATTTTTCAGGGATGCACTGGTGTTCTGCAAGCACATCAAGCAGTCAGACAAACCATGATTGAGAGCACTGGATGAAATTTAGTGTCTACAATTAAAACGTGGCCACTAATAAAGAAATGAAAGAAAAATTCTAGAAATTTCAACAGAGAATAGAAGCAATCCCCACTGTTGAAAGGCCAAGAGGGAAATGAAAAATGGACAGTTTCACTGGACAGTTAGCTCTTTCAAAAGAATTCAGTTTATAAATAGTATTCCTCTTATTGCAGATATTTGAACCTATTTTTATAGCATCTGTGTTGAGTCTATACTTTTTTTATAGTATAATCCATTATTTTTAGATGATTTGCCTCATCATTGGTTTGATCTGATTGATAGCACTGAGATACCTAACTGCTCATGAACTGACCATGATATCAAAAAACCCAGATCAGCCTTGACGTGTGGGGATAGTGGTGGATTTTGTTCTATATTGCACTGGCCTGAGTAATACCTATCATTATATTGGTCCAGAAACATTGAGGAAGATTTTGCAAAAAGAACCTACAATACAGGAAGCAAAATGTCTAAATATTTCTGAAAAAATAGTGGAATGTATTAAAAACAAATTCTGGCTCTAGGATAGTTAACAAAGAAAGGCATCATTTTAGGAAAAATCATCATAATTTCAAGATTTTACTGTATTGCCAAAGGAAGGCCTAAACCACTTGAGAAATTATTGCTTCTCATTTTAGCTTATACCTACACTTCTGGAGTTTTGAAAAATCAACCAGGAAACTAATCACCATAAACATAATGTATTATTATAGTGGATTCTGACAAATTAAATATTCCAACAATTAATATGTTTATAGGGTATTGAGAAAAAAGTTATTAGAACTGGATAAATGTAAATGATAATGAGTCTGATTATACAAATAAAATGCTGATATGATTTCAGATAGTTCTAAAATCACTGGTAGTTTGATTTTTCACCAAAGTTTAGGTGTCGCTAACTAGCCAATGTGATGGTCTATAGATCATTATGTGGTCTTTTATATTAATAATGAAGTTCACAATATAATTTATTCACCAAATCAGGATAATTTTCAGAATGAAAGGGGGTGAAATTTAAAAATAGATAGATATGGATATAGATGTCATATAGATAGCATCATCTACAGATGCTAAAGAGGAAGAAGCTACCTGGAAGAAGCTTTTCTCATGGTGATGGCAAAAAGCAAGTTCTACTACACAAGTGTTTGCTCACTTTATGTCTACTAATATCCCATTGGCCAAAGCAAGTCACATGGGCCAGCAAAAAGCAATGAAAGAGGGAATATATGCTACCCACAGAAGGATGTGGAGGGGAGTGAACAAGGTTTGTATCATAACTACAAACCTAACTGAAAATATTTTAATCCCTCTGGTCAATATTTGGAAGAGGTATATTGTTTACCATATACCTCACATTAATATATTTAAATATTGTCACTTGCATTCCCCTTTTATTCAAAGATATAGGGTGATAAAATAAAAAAAATAAATTATAAATTTAAAAATATAAATCATTATTATTACCATAGCAATAATTATACTGGGTTATCAGGTATACACTGGGACTGCCCCAGATAACATTTAATTTAATTATATAGTTTAAAAATACATTTGGTAACGCAACACTTCCTAATCTGAAAATGACTGATACTGATAGTATTTTAGTACTATATTCATGAGAAATTAGTTTTAATGATAAAATATGATAATCTCATATGTAATCTCATAGTCAAAAACATACATTGTTTAAAGAGGAAAGCAGCAGGTAGGCCTGGTGGAATGACAAGAGGCAGGTTGAGATGAGGTATTGGACTAAAATGGGAAGAGCACAATAAATTGAGAGATTTTTCTACAACTGGCTTGCTAAAACCAGAATGTATTAGAATGAAGCCCGCCATCCCTGCCTCATCCCCTTGTTACATGTGATAAAAGGCATTTCCTCCAAAACTTTCTCTGAGATAACATTTTGGGAGGACCTATATGGACTGTTTGAATTTGGATGAGTACTGTTCAGGGCCAACCAAGGCACTTGATCATTATTACCCGAATGGGTCAGTTGAGTTCCCAGCGTCTTCTCTTTGCCATAACCTGCCTTTATCACCCTATATCTTTGAATAAAAGGGGAAGTCAAGTGATAATATTTAAATATATTAATGTGAGGCATATGGTAAACAATATACCGTTTTCCAAATATTGACCAGAGGGATTAAAATTTTCAGTTAGGTTTGTAGTTATGATACTAACCTTGTTCATTCCCCTCCACATCCTTCTGTAGGTAGCATATACTCCCTCTTTCATTGTTTTTTTTGCTGGCCCATGTGACTTGCTTTGGCCAATGGGATATTAGTAGACATAAAGTGAGCAAACACTTGTGTAGTAGAACTTGCTTTTTGTCATCACCATGAGAAAAGCTTCTTCCAGGTAGCTTCTTCCTCTTTAGCATCTGTAGATGATGCTATCTATATGACATCTATATACATATCCATCTATTTTTAAATTTCCAAGTATTATGGGGGTACAAATGGCTTTGGTTACATGGACCACTTTTATAGTGCTTGGGTCAGGGTTAAAAGTGTGCCTGTCACCCAGATAGTGTTCATTGTACCCATTAGGCAGGATTTTGCAAATCCCCTCTTCCCCTCACTCCCTTGCTTGATTTCCATTGAGTTTTACTTTCATCCATGCACATGTGTGCTCATCGGTTAGTTCCAACTTAATAGCGAGTACATGTGGTGTTTGCTTTTCCACTCTTTAAATGCTTCACTAAGGATAATGGCTTCCAGTTCTGTCCAAATTGTTGCAAAGGGTATTAAGTCATCATTCTTTATAGCTGAGTAGTATTCCATGGTATACATATACTACATTTTATTAATCCACTCATGAATTAATGGGCATTTGGGTTAATTCCACATCTTTGTGAATTGTGCTGCAATAAATATTTGAGTGCAGGTGTTTTTTGATAAAAGGATTTCTTTTCCTTTAGGTAAATACCCAGTAATGCCTTGCTGGATCAAATGGTAGGTCTACTTTTAGTTCTTTGAGGAATCTCCATGCTGTTTCCCATAGAGGTTGTACTAGTTTGCAGTCCCACCAACTGTGTATAAGCATTCCTTTCTCTCCACATCCATGCCAGCGTCTATTGTTTTCAGACTTTTCAATAAAAGCCATTCTAACTGGGATAGGGTGATATTTCATTGTGGTTTTGACTTGCATTTCTCTAATGATTAGTGATATCGAGAATTTTTTTCATAGGTTTACTGGCCATTTTTCTATCTTCTTTTGAGAAGCTTATGTTCATGTCTTTTGCCCGCTTTCTCATGGGGTTGTTTGATTTTTTTCTTGATGAGTTGCTTGAGTTCTTTGTAGATTCTGGTTATTAGCCCTTTGTTGGATGTATAGTTTGTAAATATTTTCTCCTATCCTGTAGGTTTTCTATTTTCTCTCTACATGATTTCATTGGCTGTACAGAAGCTTTTTGATTTAATCAAAATTTATTAATATTTATTTTTGTTGTTGCTGTGATTTCCATTGGGATCTGTTGATTGCCATTGTGGGTAGTTGTTCTGTTCTGGCTTGTAAGGTCCCAGTTGAGAAGTCTGCAGTTAGCCTAATGTGTTTTCCTTTGTAAGTTACTTGATGTTTTCACCTTACGGCTCACAGGAGTTTTTTCTTCATGTTAACCTTGGCCAGTCTGATGACTATGTGTCTTGATGATTGCCTCTTTGCGATGAATCTCCCAGGTGTTCATTGCGCTTCTTTTACCTGGATGTGTAAATCTCTAGCAAGACCAGGGAAGTTTTCCTCAATTATTCCCTCAAACGTGTTTTCCAGCCCTTGTGAATTTTCTTCTTTACCCTCAGGAGTGTCTATGATTCTTATATTTGGCCATTTTACATAATCCCACATTTCTTGTGGGCTTTGTTCAATGCTTTTAGTTCTCTGTTCTTTATTTTTGACTGGCTGAGTTAATCTGAAAGAGTTATCTTTAAGCTCTGAAATTCTTTCTTTTGCCTAGTCTATTCTACTCTTAAAACTTTCCACTGTATTTTGTATTTACTTAAATGAATTTTTCATTTTCAGAATCTTTATTTGTTCTTTTTTTTTTAAATATGTCAATCTCTTTAGTGAATTTTTTATTCATTTCCTGAATTGTTTCTCTGGCTTCTTTGAGTTGGTTTTCCATTTTCATTTGGATTTCATTTAGCTTCCTTACAGTGCACATTTGGAATTATTTATCTGTCATGTCAATATTTTCATTTTGGTTGGTATCCATTGCTAGAGAGCTGGTGTTCCCTTTTGGGGGTGTTCTTTCACTCTGATTTTTAATACTTCCAGAGTTCTTTTGCTGATTCCTTCTTATTTGGAGCAGCTGTTGTTTCTTATTTTAGTATTTTGTTTTGTTTAGATGGGGATTTCCCCCCGTCTCACTCATATGGGTGTGTCTGTAGCATATGTCGGGTAAGAACATTTTGCTTTGCTTATGGGTGCTTTGATGGTGATCTAGGTTCTAGATGGATGCCTTGGTTATAGATATTCTTAGTGTGGTAGTTTTCTCACTTGCTAATTGTTTGTAGGCTGTAGCTGTTGTGAACTATGTGGGTGGGCAGATTCCTTGTCTCTCTTTGATGAGGGAGGAGGGAGGTCTTTGAAGTGCTTTCTCATTCCTCAGCCTTGTGGTCTTCTTAACAGTGTGAATTGTATTGGCATGCTCAGTTTAATTTCTGAGACATTAGGTAGTGCTTGTGGGTGTGAATCAACCACACTCTGTATGATTGAGTCGGTGAATACAGTAAAGGCCATGTGCAGGGAGGTAGCCATGCTCCCAGCAAAAAAATTGGGTCCCTTTGGTAGGGTTGCAAAGGATAAGAAAATAATAGAAAATGGAAAATAATGGAAATAAAAAAATACACAGAGATGAAGGTATAGTTTTATAGATTTATAAATGTAGGCAAAGCAGGTGCTCAGGGGGCCTGGATTTCTCCATCAATCTCGGAGGCCAAGAGTGAAGTTTTACATGGTCATTTATAGGTACAGTGATCAGTTGCCAGGGGTAACAGATTTACATAACAACAGGTAGTTCCTCTTAGGTTAACAGTTTTTCAAAAGGCTTCTTCAGATCCCTTAACTAACTCTTTCTATGTGAACGAATGGTTAGAAAATCTTTCAAAGGCTAACTTCTAAGTTCTAAGGTAAATTTATCACTTAACAGAGGGGTAAAACAGAGATACATTGGCTCCATGTTTTCTTTATCAGATTATTGTGAATGGAGACAGGTAGTCTGGAGTTTTAAGCAGGAACTGTCCCTTGAGCTAATTGCTTTTAGCCATAGGTAGCTGTCTGTTTGGGCGGGCACTCTCTGATCAGCTCTCATCCTGTAGTTTTTAGCAGACCTGCCTTGCTTTACAAAGCAAGTCCAAACCTTAGGTCTGAGAATCACGGTGCCACTGTGGCATGCAGCCACTACTAATCTTTCAGAGATGCCCTCCTGAGGTGAAACAGCTTTCAATATGCAAACTAACGCATTCACATATTCCTTCAGGGCAAAGCTCTGCAAAACTCCTGAGGCGTTTCTGTCTCCAATACATTTATATTAATTCACAGAGCAACAGGCATGCAAATTGACCTTTCTGCCAGTAGGTGGCACTTGCTGGAAGGAACAACTTCAGTGTTGCTTTTGGGTCCCGTGACCAGCTCTAGTTCATCAGGTGAAGCACTTGAATGCCCCAGGTATTGGTGGTGCCCTGGAACGTCTAGGTGAGTCCTTATTCTCTGCCACAGCAGAGGTGGGTGGGGGAGTGAGGCTGGGCAGGGCTGGGTTGGATGAGCCTGCCCTCAGCCTCCACAAAAACTGGCAAGGTAACCATTTTGGCAGGGGTCAAATGTCTGCTCCCAGCTTCTGGGTAAATCCACCAGGGAGGGGCTGAAGTGGCCCTGCCCAACCAGAAAGTCTGCTTGTGGAGGCAGGTCCATCTGAGACTCACAATCTGGCTGTCAGGAGCAGGTTTCACTCTTCTTCCCCATCCCATGCTCCAGTTTCCCTCTGGCATCTGGTGGCAGGCAGGAGCTCAAAGTAGCTGAGCTCCCCCATGATTGCATGGTGGACTGGGAGCTTCCCCACCCAGGATCCTGGAATGGGCTGAGAGTTTGGCTTTCCTATGTGAAGATGTGTGCCCTGTGAGTATGCTACAGCTGGGACTGCACTCTCTTCTCAGTTCTGCCCACACGGGCTCCCTTACCTCCTGAGATCACTTCACGAATCTCCCCTCCATGCCCCCGAACCAATACGATGGATACCTAGGGGTATGAGATCTGGCCTATGGGCCTATCTTCAGGTCCCCGAAAATCAATCTCTGACCATGCCAGGGAGAAGCGTGCTGGTTCCAAGTTGCCTATGGGTGCTCAAGCAGGTTTGATGTCCCTCTGCTTCAGGGTGTGCCCTGCTCTGATGGAGCCACTGGGCAAGCAGCTCCAGGGAGGGCTGGTGAGCAGGGAGCTCATAGTCCAAGCATCCCTCAGTCTGCTGCAGGACCTTAAGAGGAAAAGTTTGAGCCCCACTCTCTGTGGAAGCCTCTGTGTGCTGGCTCAATTGTCTCTCTTGGCAGCTTCTGGTGAAGAAGGGAAGGAGGGGAGTAAAAGAGTCTGGATAAAGGAAAGCTAGCACTCTGGTCATCTCTGTCCCTCTCTCTGGAAGGCAGCCTTCCCAGAATGTCCGTGCTCTGGAGTCACGCAGATCCCCCGGGACCCACTGGCCTCCTGTGGCTCCTGCATTCTGGGCCGGAGTTGGGAAATGTTTGTGTGGGAATGAGCAAGAAACCTGAGGAGTTGAAGTCCCCTGGGGAGGACAAAGGCACATGGTGGCTAGAGAAGCAATCTGGTGCCTGCTGTCTCAGCTTGGGTCTGTGACGATGGAAAGCACCCCACGGGGGCTGGGAGCCTGATGCTTTGTCCACAAGAAGCTCCCAGTTCACTGGTAGCAACAGCTTTAGGGCTTGTGGGAGTAGAAAGTGTCTCTGGCAGCTCAGGAACTGCTGACTGTCAATGATGTAAGGGAAGGGGAAACAAATTGCTCTACCTACCCTTTTCACTGGACTCTAGGCCTCTAGGGGGTTGAATTTTGCTCTTTCTTGTTCTGCTTTGCAACTTCTTCCCATGGAGCCTCTTGTCCTGTATCTATCTATATATCTATATCTGTATCTATATCTATCTATATCTATATCATCTATATCTCTGATGTGAACCCACCCTGCATTGAGGAGCCAAGCCCAGTTGGATTTGCTGCCTGAAACAAAACCGCTCAGCTGTGTCAAGACAGATAAGATGATTTGCAGTCAACCTGTGGACTCATGAGCATGAGAACAAAAGCTTATTGTTGTATTCCATTGAGTTTGGGGGTTGGTTGTTATTTAGCATGAGTGAGGCAGTGACTAAAAAGTAGTCCCTTGTTATCACTTTAATTCTCATATTAAAAGATATTTCAGATACCTTAGACTCATTTTTTGTTCTCTGTAGTCAATCTAAGAATGGCAGGTGCTATTAACACTCCTCAGATGTTCCTGGAGCCTCTCTGTGAACCCCTCTCATATATACCACTTAATATTGCCAAACAACTCATCGAGTTCAAGTATCATCTAAAGTCCTTGATACTGAAGAGTCAATCTTTATCTAAATTATCATTATTAATTTTTCTTCTCTGAATGTTTAATATGGAAAATATTGAGAGGAAAAGCAAGGAATTATTAAGAGACCAATGACTAAACATCAAACAGGGAAATTAAAGGTTATCATGGTTCCTGGCCTGTGATACCTTGAGGGGTCTGTTCATAAGTAGATTGGGACAATATCTTAATCCCCTAGCTATGTCTTCTTGAGCCCTCTAACAGCTGCATGGCCTTAGACAACTCACCCAAACTCTATGTCTCACTGGCCTCCTCAGTGAAATGAAGAGGTTGTACTCAAAGCTCTCTGAGGGTCCATCTATTTTAAAGAACTATGCTGTGTTTCCACAAGTGTGGTCTTGGAGCACTTGCATCAAATTTGCATGGAGCATTTAGGTAAATTATCCTTCTACCCCAGGTTAACTTCTATAGTCTTATTATGTGGCTCAAAGCCCACACCATGACAAATTTTAAATATCCATTAGAGGAAAAGGGGTCTAAATTGATGTAATTTTCATCAGAAAACATTTTTAAGCTCTTTGTTCTGTGTGAGCCATCAGAAGTTACAAAGGAAGGGCGTAGTCTCCACTTTCATGAAGCCTGCAGTACAATGGATGTGCTGAAGAAAATCCACTATTATTTGGAAAACATGCTGTGAGGAAAGAATGATTCTGAGGCCCTGACTTTGATTTGTTCCCCTAAGTTCCTTTTTTGTAGAACTGACACAAAAATTTCTTTTTCATTCATTATTGACTCATCCACTCAACAAGGAACATTTCTTGTGTACCTACTGTGTGCTTTCTTGTTGGGTAACAAAGACGAATAAGAGATGGTTCTTACCTTCCAAGAGCTTCTAGTCCAATGTGAAAACAGGAAAGAAGACGGACAATCACAAAGGCATGCACAAGGGCTGTGGGTGGAGATCCTAATACATATTTGAGGGTAGGTAGTGTTAAGAAACATTTCTCAGGCGATGCCTGAGATGAGTTCTGAAGAATGAGCAGGAGTGATGTAAACAAGTGGGGAAAGGGAATTTTTGCAGAAAGATCACTTTGGGCAAGAACATGTATGGTGGGTTAAGGAAACCACAGTTAAATGTGATCAAAACTTACTGTCCATGAGGTGGATTGGTAAGAGATAAACCCGGAGTGTAATTTGGGGTGGGAATAAGCCTGATACCAGAACTAAGAGGACTGGGTTGAAAAAAAAAAGGTATATGTTTATGTGTTTATGATTTCTTCTGTGGCCTGATATCCATTTTTCTGTAGACAGGTCTTCTTGGTCCTCTTACTCTCATTAATGTGTGCACACTAGTATACCAATAAAAGTAAAAAGGCAAAGATATGTTTAGTTTTTGTTTCTACTTCCCTGGTACTTAATAAAGGGTGTGGGTAGTTGAAAATGACAACCATGGGGAAGATGAAATAAAGAGAAAATAAAAACTTCAATGTTATCAAAAAAAAAAAAAAAAAAAAAAGGAGGCCCTCCTGAAAATCACAAGGAAGGAATGTTATCTTTGATAGAAACGTAGAATTTATTTTTTGGTCTATGAAATAAACTGATAACTTTGGATGAACAGAGAAGATCATAAAGTAATCAAAGTTTTGCCCGACAGATGCTGAACTTTGTGTCATAATTTGATAGGATATAGCGTATTTCTATATACCAGGAGTCGACTTGTATACCCTATTGCAATTAACAGTTTTTTACTGAAAGTCTTATATGGAATACAATATTTATCTGTGTTCAGTTGTGAGAAAAAGTCTAACGAAACATGTCACAACTGGTGCATTACTTGTGCTACTTGCTTTGCATTTGCTATTCAAGCACTGAATGCTGGATAACCTAAACCTGTCTTTGTATATGAAGAAAGCGAGGCCCACGAAGGCAAAGGAACTTATCCTAGGTGGTACAATCCAGATCACTTGAGCCACAGTCTCGTGCTTCTTCATCATGGACCTGCTCTTCCTACTCAAGAACTCTCAACACCATTTCTAACAAATATTTTTTAGCATGTACTATGTGCCAGATACCATGCAAGTCCCAGCTACTATAAGTTACATGCTCTGAATTAACACATGCTACTTATTTCATTAAAATTTCCCATCTTTTGATTGTGTCTGATCAGATAATAATTTTTAATTTTATCCTGCTCAGAAACTATGTTAATAAAAAATACACTTCATTTCTGACTGGTCAGACCATAAACTGTAATCCTCAAATGAAAATTTGACTATGTTATACATTTTTAATTAAAATGAACTAGTGTGTAATAGAAAAGAATATAATAGAACGTTCACACATCAACAATGTATTCATCGATAGGGCTCTATCCTGCATAATTAAAGCCATTTTTGATATGAAGACATAGGCCAGTTTTATGCCCTTTTGTGTCCTCTGGGCATTGTATTATATAAGTAGTATTGGCTATGTGTTTGATCATACTGACATTATGTGTTTTCTGACCCCAGTGAGATTCAGTTCACTTGGGAGATAATATCCACTTATAAAATTCACAGATTATTAAGTTAGCAAGTTAGATATGTTAAGTAATAAGTCATAATTATAGGTACTACATTGTAAATTCCATGCAAGGTAGAAATCATATCTGTCCTGCTTACTGCCCTGAAATCCAGCATAATGTCTGATACAGAGTAAGTGGGCTTAATACACATTTGCTTTAGTAGTAATTGAAAATATATATGAACAACTGAATGTTATAGTAAGTAGAATAAAGGAATGCAAAGGAGGGAGGGAAAGGGGGAGACTGAAAGAGAATTGGAATGATCCTTATCTGCTTAAGGACAAGGTAAAACTTGAAATGCTTAATGTCAGCAATAGAAGCACCTTGATTTAGAAATTTTCTTTATTACAGGTTTTTTTATTTTAAAAGTTTTCACACTGGACATGTAAGTAATGCTAGTAAATTTTTTTATTTTTAAAAATACTGGCCCTGAACAAGAGTTTATGTAAGGATAAGGAGTGTTTGAATAAAGAAAAGAAATAGAATTTCAGGTGGGATGGATGACAGTATCCAAATTGCATAAATGGAAAAGGACAGAGCATATTTGGCAGGTCTGGCTGGAGAGAAGAGAAGTAGGAGATGAGGCAGGTAAGCTTTGATGGGGCAATTAGTGGACCAGAATCTACCTTAGGCACACCAGAGTGACCTCTGGTGAAGACTGATTTCAGGACCAAGGCAGGCCCTGGTGCTCTACAAGTTACCCCTACCTACTGATTGATTTCTTAAAAAAATACGGCAATTAATTTTAATACTTTAACTTTCTAATTTTCATAAAAATGGATATATCTTTTAGATTTGTCTGTGTGATATGTTATTTCCACTCTAATTTGCATGAAGAATTTGGGAGCAGAGGCTGGTAATTGTGTGGGTCAAAAAAACATAAAAAGAAAGGAATCATGATGGCATTGCTGGGTAGGGAAAAGATCCAATAAAGGGGCTAAGGGACTATATACAAATCGCTTCTTTCACGGCAGTCCTGTCTTGAGACCTTGGAAGCAGAAAGGGTCAGCAGTGATGGAAATGGAAGGTCACTGGGAAGGACACATAGGCTCATTTTGTATATAGCTCTGCAGAGATTCATCTGCTTCACTCTTTCTGAGTGTAACATCCAATTACTTTATTGTTGGCTATGACCTTGCTTGGTGCAGTGGAACGAACTCAGAGTCTGTACTTAGCTATAGCTGTGACTACAGGGACAGCTTTGAGGCTGACTTGTCTCATGATAATGGGCAAGCTCCTAATGTTTCTGAGCCTCAGTTTCTCCACCTTTAATGAGAGGACAGTGACCTTCATTGGTAAGGTTCTATATAGGTGAAATGATATAGCTGTAATAAGTGCCTGGTACATATAGTCAGTACTATTTTCCTTTTCCCCTCCTCAGCGTTGGCCTCTATAGACTTATTTCACCTTGGAGATTTGTTTTTTCTCCCCTGCTTCAGCTTGTTGAGAATGCATGATCATTAGAAAGTTTTTTTTTTTACACGAATAGAGCCCATAAAAGTGTGCCTTTTAAACAAAACTCATTAAGAAGTATCAATCACTGTATGTTCTAACAAAGCAACGATTGGAAATATTGTATGGGACAAAGCATTTTTCCCCTTTGCTAGGCAACAATCTATTATGTTTCACGTTTATATTCAGTATAAATAGACTTGCTGCTTCTTAGTGCAATAGCTGCATGCTACAAACCAGGATTTATTATCCTTCTGCTGTGTACACACCGGGTTTCCTCATCGTTTTATAGATGTTTGTTATAGTTTGACTTCTGTTGTAGTGCAGCTGCAGCCTGTCCCATTGGTGGATTTCCTTTCATTGTTGGCACTGTATGTCATGAAATGGCATGCTTGAAGTGGCAAGAAAAGTGGGCCTGAAACCTCTTCCCAGTCTGGAAAGCAGACTGGGGCTAGCCTCACCTGTGATGAATGAGGTATCACACAGTCCACTTGGGGGAGGTGGCCTTAGGTCATCTCAGTCCAAAGAAGTTCCAGTTTTCTGAGCTCTCAGCCCACAGGAGCAGACATCCTGGTGTGAACCATCACTCTGGTCCTAGAAGCAAGAAGGAAATTTTAGAATGTAAATCAGATCATGTAATTCCTTTGATTAAATTCCTTCAGTGGCTTCCCATTGTACTTAGAATAAAGTCCAACTCCTTGTAATGGCTTGCACAATCCTACCTAATCTGTCCCCACTCGTGGTTCTCATGTGATCCCTCACCATACCCAGTCACTCCGAGCTTCTTTCTGTTTCTCAAATGGACCAAATTCATTCCACCTTTGGGGGGCACTTCCTGTTCTCTCTGTCTAGAACATTCTGAATCCATGAGTGCTTATGTTCTGTTATTCAATCTCAATTCAGTGCCATCTCCTTTGATAGCTGTTTCTGATGCCTCTACCTGCCTGCTAGCCTACTCTTGACCCTTCATTCTTAAGCACATCCCTGTGCTTTATTTTGTTCACAGCATTAATTACTTTCAAAAATGATATTATTTTTGCTCTTGTTTATTATCAATGTCTCCATGGGGCACTGTAAGCTCCATGATGGTAGGGACTTGTCTGTCTTGTTTGCTGATACATCTATTGCCTCCAAAGGTACCTGACCCACAGTCAGGTACTCAGTATATATTTGAATAAATGTGTCATGGAAATAAAGAAAATATAATAGAAATGGAAAACAGAAATGATGTTTGAATTGATAACCATTATATTCATGGATATGTAATATATAGTCTTTCCTTAGCTATTAATGATTTGTGAATGGAAATAATCCTCAATTATGTAAACAGAAGATTTCAAGTTGTTTTCTCTCTTCCTGAATAGGAGCAGTGACCAATGCTGCAAATAAGATTGCATATATGTAAGACTATACCCAATTTCTAAGTAGTTTGGGTCTTACTTCTTGTGTCCATACCATGTTGGTCTAGATTTGGTTCCCAGAAAATCCCAGGCAAATGAACCTTGAATTAGAAACCTCACATAAAGATTTTATTACTGTTAAGACTCAGAGTTCTTTGTCAAAATAATTGATACTTGATATTGTTAATTATTTTCTAAATCTTCAAGTGTGTGCCAATAAGACCTATTTTCAAAGGTGAGCTCTAAATCTGTCTTATGAATCTGAGCTGCTTAAATTTAAACAATAAGCATGTCCTGGGTAAGGTATAGATGACTTCTGTCAAAATAACTATCCTGAACGTAAGTTACAGGTATATGATTTATTCTGCAAAAGAGTAAAGGAAATGAGAACCTTATTTACAAGGTTGCTCTCACTAAGCCTTTAGTGGTGGCGGCAAAGGGAGTGGGCAGACAACTGCTGTGTCTCCAGTGGAAACACCAACGCAATAGACCATCGGAGTTCTCAGTCTTCCTAGCCTGCCTCACTTCGACCCTGCAGAAATGACCTGACAGAGGCACTTATATTCTTTCATTATTCTAACAGAGGCAGAAAAGATTAAAATTCTGTGTAAGAAAAGAACAACAGAAAATCTCATTTAATGTTTACTCACGGTGGAAAAGGAATTAACTTTATTCTGTAGACTTCACAGAGCATAAAGAAGGTGGCATATGTATAGAGACTTGCCATTTTTTTCCCTGAGGATTTAATTTAACAAAAATGAGATTGCATTTTTTAAAAAATTGACTTTTAAAAATAGATGGTGAATTTGGAATGAGCATTTTTGATAGAGCATAGCATTTGCTTGTGACTGATACATGTGCATGTCAAGATCACTGAAATCTAAAATAAAATACAAAGGTCAATTAATTCTTTAGGGATGTTTTAATTTCATGTACCTACATGATTATTATAAATTTTGTCTGAACAGCAAGGGGTAAACATCAATCCTTTTTTTTTCATCTTAAAGTATCAGCATTTTAGTAATGCATTTTAATGTAAGATCAGGTGTTGTCATTCCAATATATTTAGGTCTGATGACTGTAAAAGGCTATTTGAGGATTAGTTCAATTTTAAATGCCATCTTGCATTAAGAGTTTTGGGTTGTTGAGTTTCATTTGTATTATTGCTATTTTCTTTTTTACCGTTTGAGCAATTGAGATTTTCCAACCTACTCTTATTCCATTTCAGCAGGATTTATGTTTTCAGAACAATGGTTAAACAGTGGAACTCACAGACCTAATTTAATTTGAAAGATGCATTAATTTGATGCATCAGGAAAAAATGTAAAAGGCCAGATATTCTGTCTTTACTGTCTGCAAACTATCTTCTTTTATCCCAGGAATATCAAAGATTTTTATAATTTCATTATCTTTAATTTTATAAAGTGAATATTTAATATGAAGCTTACAAGTTACTTCCAAAGCTTCTCTCTCTCTCTTTGCTTCAAATGGACTATTTAGTTTAGTTATATGGATGATAGTTTTTATTTGGAAAATTAAAGGCCACAGTATGTGGAGGTAAATCAAGATTACTTCTTTACTGCTTTCCTTCCTCTTGTCCTGATGAAGCATCTGAAAAATGAATGCCCTTTTGACAAGATGGAGCCATGGCTGGAGCATGTGGTTGGTGACTACATATTTGATGTGAAAAAGTTGTTCTATTTTAGGCTTTTATTTTAGAGTGCAAAATCTCAAAAGTAGACATTCCTAGAACCTTTGAATTTTTAGATTTGATCCATGGCTGGCATTGTGGAAAAGTCTTCATGCATATTTATTTCTTAACATCTCTGGATGGGATGCTCCTTGAAAAACAGACTTTATGTTGTATTCAACATGTCTCACATGAAAAACTACAAAGGACTCTTGTGAAGCGTTTATTTTTCTTTTTCTAGGAAAAGAAAAACAGAAAGTAAACATTGCTTCATGCCGAAAGAGTGGCAAAGCAGACAGGTTTCATGTTCCTTTGTACTGAACCCAGCCCAGGGCCCAAAGTTCAAAGAGAACTATATGCTAAATTTATATTATGGGATCAGAAACAAGGGAATGAATGGATTCTTGGTTAAAAGTGAAAATCCTGATAAAGCACAAATTATTTCAAATTGTTCTCACTTCAGTAGACAGTAGAATTATAAATTTCTGAGTCCTAGATTTCTACTTTGTGGCCCATCCCATTTTCAAGTTCTAATACTAGAATATTCCCTTAATCCTGATGTTTGACTTATAGTCCTGATGACATTCCTATTCAAAATGGTGGCTTTGATGCATATTTAATAGCAGAATCACCTTGTTAATCTGTAAGGGAGCAACCCCAATATTCATGGATTAATTCATTAGTTCTTCATTTGCACTTAAGAAGAAAGGAAGGATCTCATAAGTTCAGTACATTCTATAGCTTCTGGGATGTAGGAACTTAATCTTGTTCAGTGGCTTGAGTACCCACTCTGTGTTTTCTTACCCTTAAACTGCATCAATTTCTCTAGAAAGCCAATGCTATTCTTTCTCTTCAATGAGGAAGATAACTGAAAAACAACAATCCCTAAATCTCTACTCTCAAATTGATAAGAGGGACGTCCTTATTCTTCTTCAAGAATTCCTTACCCTGAAGAGGACAAGTTGCAATAATAGTGTGCCTAGTGACAAGCTCTAGGCTGTAGGCTGTAATGGAGTGGTGTTGCTTCTAGGTTCTCCCTTTGGCTATAGTTCTCACAGGTCTTAGCAGCTAAATGGAGCCTTTTTTTTTTTTTTTTTTTGGCAGTGGCTCTCCCAGTAGCCTCCTAAACTGGTGCTGTGGTCCCTCTGCTCTTAGCCAGTTCAGAATGGTTCTTTTCACTCTACCCACTAGAAAGCCACTTATAGCAATGTACCTTTTGAGGAATCATTCCTTAAAAATAAAATCATTCGAAATACTCTTGAATTGCATTAGGGGAGCATATCTATATATCAGGGCAATGAGATATCTTATTAGAATAAATTGAAATTCTATTCAAAATAGCATAGGAATGTTTTATTGTGAAGAAACAGAGGCATTTCTTAGAAACAAAGGCAGGAAATACAACTGAACATAACAATCAGATCTAGGAGCAGGAGTGCCGGCAGAAACCATGTCCTGTCCTTTGCCACAGATGGGATCTTACTGGTCATAAATATACATTGCTCTAGCTTTTAAGTTTACTGGAACATGTAGATACAAGGTTATTTCCAACTGTTTCCCAGTTTATATGTCTTAGTTTAAAATCCTGAGAAAGAGAATTCATTTCAGATCCCAGGCCAGAGATCTAAACTTTAGCTTCATCCAATGTGGTCAGGGTTGATAAAATGTGATAGGAACATGGCAGCAGGGTCCAATCCTATTATGTGAGGCTGTCAGTGGGGATGGCAGTTTATAGAAAAGAAAATGTAGGATGGACAGGTTGGCTGCTTAAAATGTATACTCTAAATGTAATTTAGCTCTCTGATCCCTAGAGCCCGTTAACTCATTTATTTCAAAGAAGGAGACACATCTCATGAATTTCCTTTGCCTTAGAGAGATTCCCCATAAGTCAAGGAGGCTAATTGTTCTCCCCCTTCTGTCACTTGAATATGAAGAGATCTTGGCAACAGCTCCAAACTTCTCTTCAAATGTTCAATCCATAGGTACAAGGACATGTGCCAATTAATGCCAGGGTTTTCCAAACTAAATATGCAAACTGAATTCTAATAAACACCCATGTTACGTTTATAAGAATGTCATAATTACAAAGCCGGATATCAGATTCTCCATCTCAATATTCTGGGACTGTAATGATCATTTCCTAAGACTGCCATAACAAAGTACCACAACCTAGGTAGCCTAAAACAACAGAAATTTATTGTATCACAGTTCTTGAGGGTAAAAGACTAAAATTAAGAGGTTGGGAGGATTGATTCCTTTTGGAAGAACTGAGGGAGAATCCGTTACATGCCACTTTCCTAGCTATGACAGTGGCTGGTAATCCTTGGCTTCTCTCGGTTGTAAATAGATCACTCCAATGTCCACTTCTGGTGTGACATGGCATTCTCTTCCTGTCTGTGTCTGTATCCAAATTTCCCTATACCTATAAAGATACTGGTCATGGATAAAGGCTCACCCTAATCCCATATGACTGTATCTTAACTTGATTATATCTGCAAGACTTTACTTTCAAATAAGGTCACAGTCACAGTGCTATAGTTTGAATGCTTTTGTCTCCTCCAAAATTCATGTTGAGGCTTAGTCTCCAGTGCAGGACTATTGAGACGTGAGGCCTTTGGGATGTGATTGAATCATAAGGGCTTGGTCTTCATGAATGGGCTCAGGTGCCCTTGTGAAAGAACTTGACATATGGAGTTTGTCCTATTTTTCTTTTCCTTTTTTTGCCCTTCTGCCTTCTGCCATGTAAGGACAGAGTGTTTTTTCCTCTCCAGAGGAGGCAGCATCAAAGTCCCATTTTGGAAGCAAAGAGCAATCCTCACTAGATAGCTGAACCTGCCAGTGCCTTGATCTTGGACTTCCCAGCCTCTGGAACAGTGAGAAAGTAAATTTCTGTTGTTTAAGCCACTCAGTCTGTGGTATTGTGTTATGGCTGCTGAAACTAATACATGGAAAATCTATGCTCTGCCTCTCCTAGCTGGATATCCAGGAGGCCTTAGCATTTGTTGATTTGTAGATGTATCACTCCAATCTCTGCCTTTATCATCACATGGTGTGTGTTTGTCTCTCTGTCCAAATTTTCCTTTCTTGTAAGGAAACTAGTCATTGGATAAGAGCTCATTCTAATTCTGTATGCTCTCATCTTAACTTTTTTACATCCACAAAGACTTTATTTCAAATAAGTCATTTTCATGAGTACCAGGGGTTAGGACTTGTGTGTATCTTTTTTGGAGACACAATTAAACCTACATCAGAGGCTCTGTGTCAAGGACACACACATCCTTTACTGTGTGTTGGGAGAGGCAGATAGTCCACCAAGGACCCAAATACACATCTTTGCTGAATATGTTAAAATATAAGGCCTAACTCTGATCAACGGCTCTGTTGCTGAACCATTTTTGTAGGTAGGTAGGTAGGCAGTTAAGGTGACCTCAATGCCATGGCTATCAAATGATTTCTCCTTCCCAGGAGAAGGAGACAGGCTTGTTTACTGCCTACTATAAAAGTTGATGTGCCTTTAGCTCTGAGTTTCTCAACTGTGGTGCAGCCCACTGCCTGTATAGCTGAGATCTGGGCCTTTTGCTTCATCCTGGGTGCTACGGTTTAAATGTGTCTGCTAAAATTCATGTGTTAGAGAATTAATTCCCAAATTCATATGTTGATGGCATTTGGAAGTGGAGGCTTTGGGAGGGTAATTAGGATTAGATAAGGTCATCAGGGTGGGGCTTCTGTGATGGGACTGATGGCTTTAGAAGAAGAGAAAGAGAGACCTGAGCTGGCACACTCTTGCCCTCTCACCATGTGATGCCATCTGCCATGCTATGTTGCAGCAATAAGACCCTCACTGGATGCTGAAGCCCTTGGACTTCCCAGCCTCCAGAACTGTGAGAAATAAAGTGGTTTTCTTTATAAATTATTCAGTTTCAGGTATTCTGTATAGCAGCATAAAACAGACTAAAATACTGGAGGCTTTAGGGGTAGGGGAAATAATGCTGTCATTCTGATATTCCTGATATCTGCTGTACTTTGAGTTACAAACTGTCTTCCTTTGATCCACTGAGTCTCATTGTCTACTTTTAGCAACTATGGAGTTATGGCAAGCCAACCTCCTTGTGTGCTTAGTCACCTCCTCTGGAATCTTGTTACCCCTTGCTACCCTCTAGGAGGTTGGGGTTCTCCCTGACACTGGGCTTCTTCTTTACTTCCATTCACTTCTTTTGAATTCCAGCCTTTACCTATGCCATTTCTCCACCTAGGATGTCCTCTCCTAGGGCTTCCTGTTGGGGACGGGGTGCACTTAGAAGGGCCCCACGCTTGTTTTAGTGCTCTGCTCTTGCCATCTGGAGTTCTTTGTAATTTTTAAATAAGGGACTTTCCACTTTTATTTTGCACTGAGTTCCACAGATTCTGTAGCTGGTCCTGTCCTCTCCTTTGGTCGGGTTATTCATTTTCAAGGCTTAGGCTAGAAATACTGTTTGATTACCTTCCTTCTCTTTTCACTAGTTCCACATTTCTAGCTTCTGTTCTGCTTGCTAGACCAAATGGCGGTTTCCCTAAAGAAATCATATTAATTTTAATTTTAAAGGCTTCAATTGGTATTTCCACCAAAGGTTAAAAAGAATCCACTTGTTTATGAGGCAAATGTCTGGTTTTTTTTACTCTCATTTTAAGAGATCATCATCGTGATCTCAGGCTCTTCTCAACACCTAACACATTTATTCAAGTGACAAAGGGGCCTTGCTGTTGTGCAGAGGCTGAGCACACAGGATGGGTCAAAGAATCACTTTGTTTACTGGCAGAAACTCTGGGTAGAACAAAGAGAATGTTACGCATTTTCTGTGTCTGCACTTATTTCTATAATTTATCACTCTGGCATTTTTTTTCTTTTTTTACCATTTTAAGTTCTGTTTGCAGGTATTTATTTTTCCTTTCTTCCCCACCCCAATCTATCACCTTTCGTTCACCACGTTACAAACACTGGGAAAACATTCATCTTCCTGTGTTTTTCCCTGGGGTCTGCCACCATGCATTTATTATTGGATGACTTGGGTTGCTTAGACTTAATTTTACCAGGCTCATCCTGAGGAACAGCATACACCTTTGGCAGGCAGGAAGAGACATCTGGTCAACAGATCTTTTTGCATTAGTGAACAGAAGAATGAGGCAGCTATGCACTGTTTATAAAACTGTGGCCACCACCTACATAATGGAAGGAAAAAAACTGACACTTGCCATAATATGAAAGATCTGGAAATGGGAAAATACATTTTTAATAAACCAAATGGATTGGAAAGCATGATTATTCAAAATGGCAAGGTTTGTGGCTTGTAAGAATCCTGGTAAATATTCTTGTTAACTTTGTCTTAAATAGCTTGATTTTACTCACAGCATAAATTGTGAGGTAAGGCAACCTACTTCTTTACTTTCTGGATTTAGTGATGTAAACCATTCCTATCATCATTATTTTCTGAAAAGATACAATGGGATACTTCTAGCATTATAAACTGACTGCAAACATGGAAGGCCCTAGCAAAAAGATAGACCCAAGTTCTTTTTCTTTTATGGAATATTGTTTGCAAACAGTTTGATAACTTTCTCATTGAATGGCTCAGTATCTATGTGAGGAAACTTGTGAAGAGTATATTTTTAGTTTTAAACTTCATACAAAGGTATTACCAGGATGGTATACTCATACCAATTGCTGCTGACATTTTATGTTTCATTTTTTTTTTAAAACTGACTCCTGATATCCTTAGCATTTTGCTTTCAAAACTTTCCATCAGGTACCAATTTGACTTCTACGTTCTCTGCTTTAGTAACACTGAATTTCTGTTTTAAATAGGTCCAACTAGAAAGAGGGAAGTGGACATTTTAGCAGTTGGGAACCTTCGTGTGAAAAGAATGACATGCTTTCTGTCTACCAATTTTGTTCCACAAGAACACTATTACCTTCCCCTTCTCACCTCACTTCTACCTTCCTATGTCCCAATTAGGAAAGTGAACAAGTTGATAAGGTCATCACTATGTTATTTCTAGGTGGAGAGGATGTTCCTAATACATGATGACAAACCCATGAGCTTGATATTCTAGTCGTACCTTTTCAGTGTAGGTGTAGAAAGAATTTCTGTTGATGTAACATCTCACCTTTAGAGGATTCCGAGTATGGATGACTTGAATTTATTTCTGTTGAATATGACATTTAGAATCAGTATTGTGCCTATTGCAGCTTTCCAAGTAAGTAACCATAATCTGGGTTATTTAATTGTTACCTTTCACCTTGACACATGCACAGAATAAATTTGGCATCATTAACAGTCACTATTGAAATAAAAAACACCAGATGGGATTCCTGGAATCCCTAAAAGGAGCCATGAAAATGAGCCTTAGGTCTCACCATGAGTTAAATATAGTCAGTTTGGGCCTTGAAGAAATCAGAATATAGGAGAATAAAAAAATTAATAGTAGAGTGTGACTCAGAATATTTGGACAGTAAATACCCATTGGCAAATACCCTATTGCCAAAGCATCGTTGTTATAAGAGGGACAATATGGAAACAACTTGTGAGCATTTGGCCAGCTATTCACTCACAGGCTAAGAATATGTGTAAGTTTAAGAAAATCCTAGTAAGTATTAATAAAAGTGAAATATGATTAAATTATAGGTCTGGGTTAGACTTGAGAATCTACATATCCTAGCCTTCTCCCCACTATCCAGAACAGACCTGAAACTTTATTGCTTGGAGAGGCCTTAATTGCCATTTAGTTACATGGTTAGTGTCCAATAGTGGCTACTCTTCAAAAGTTTTTTCTTATATTTAACTCACATTTCCCAGAATTATGCACGCAGCAGAAAGAAGTATCAGGAGGTCAGATTCTCTTCAGGGACAATCCTTCCTGTGATCAAGGGATTGATTATTTATGTCAAAAATGAGTCAATTGAAAGGGTAAAATATCTACTTTTTACTCTTTTTCTACTATTGTGAAAAGAGGCTTTCACAGAATTATTCAGCTCTGATTTGTATGCCACTGTTCATATGTTTAATGAAGTTTCACTTTGAAAATGGAATTTTTTTCTCCTACTGATACAATGTAAACTAATATTTTGTTTCTTATTGACTCTCACTAAAGAATTTCAGTATTTCTTCCCAGACTGATCATTTGAACTAGAAAATGTGTCAGAGATTTTTTACGAACTTGATCATTGTCAATGGCATGTGCTTCACTAAAAAAGTTTGATTTTACATTTATGCTTGCTTTTCTAAAAATTTTCTATTTTTAAGAATCTTTAAATTCTGTAATGTCAGCACTGTTTAAGATCACTTTTTTAAAAAGAAATGTTAATCTATTGCCTGAGAGGACCAGATCATTATAAGATGACACTGCAGTCTTTTGCAATGTATGTAAATTGCATTTCATAATCCTACATAATGTCAAACTGAGCTGATTTAGTCAAAATGACACATTAGTTTAGATTGAATCTCATTTTGTAAATATCAGCAATTCATTCTGTCACTTGGGGAATTTGCTGTCAGGGGTTTTGACTTTGTTCGGCCAGCAAAGTGAAAGGGGCTGGCATGCAATGAAATCATTACAATGTAATCTAGGTAATACCCCCAAAGAATTGCGGAAACACAAGAGAAGTTATACTTTGATGTCTAAAGGTTAATTTTCAAATTTATTTATATTTTACAATATACTATACTTCATAATACGTCTACATTTGTTTAAATAAAATTTTAAAATTTAAATTTTAAATAAAAATTTTTATATTGTTATCAAGACAAAGATTGATATTCCAGGAACTTGTATCGCATTTATCCTATGATTATACATACTTTTTTTGTTGTTTAATTCTTGTATTCTAGAGATGGTTAGTATACTCATTTAAGAAGAAAGGCTATAAAAATAGGTCTCAGATCTAGGCATTAGAATCCAGGCAAGGTCGCTATCTGGAATTGGACTACAAAATGCTAAATAAAAGACATGGACTTTATTAGCAAGTAGCATCTCACTATGGGTCCAATTTTTTTCCTTATCCCAGGAACTGATTTGTGTGAAAGCAGCTGCTGATGTCCAAGCTTGGCTGGCCAAGAGGGACATTTGAGCCTGCTGGGGAGGTTCATAATAGAGATTGAATGTTGAGATACCATAATAAGAGGCAATGCCCAGTCCCCTTTAGTCACCTAAAGTCATTGCCCTTCATCAATTGAGCGAGAGAGAGAGAGGAAATGTATTATAGCACAGGAAGCCCTAGAGAAAGTTTGGCTTTAAAGTTATTGTCCCCTTTCTTTCACATTATCAATATCTTATTCCTTAGGAGTAACTTTTTTAATGCTCTATTATCTAAGTTTAATTATAGTTTTATCAACAGTAAAATTTTGAAATTAAATTTTCAGAGGAGGGAGGATCAAGATAACTGACTAGACACAGGTAGTATGTGCCTCCTCCACGGAGAGGAACAAGAATAGTAAGCAGATTCTCACATTTCAAACAGATCATCTACCAGAGAGTGCTAAGATTGACCAGGGAACTGACAGGAAGCACCAAAAGTGGGTAAGGAGAGGGTTCACAGCAACTTGCTCAGTGAGGGACTGCCTAACAGCTATGAGACGCTCCTGGATGCAGGGAACAGTAAAAGAGAAGCCCCTGGGGATCTACTCTCCAAGATGAGCATTTCTGATCTTGGCTATAAGAGAACCCCCCAACCCACACAGGTCTTGTGCCTAACATAGTGAGTTGCTTGGAGATTGCACAGAGACATGGTTCCAGGAAGGGAATTCACACAGAATTCCACAGGCATCTGAGCCTAGAGCAACTTGAGCCAGGCACCATTCTGAGATCCTAGACACCAGGGAACTGTGGGCACGGCTGCAGCCACTGCACAGACCCAAAGAGGGATAGAGGAACCCACGTTCTCCCATGTATCCCTGCGAAGGCCTCCACCGCCTTGCTGTGGGCTTCTTTTGAGACTAGGAGGTGGGTAGACAGCATTTTCCACAGTTTCTCACCTGTACTAACTGCCTGGGTAGGGTCCCAACCTTTCTAGTCACAGGCCCAATGTGCCATTTTGAGAGTTCGTCACTGGGCTGTGCCCTGTCCTCTGGCTGGGATTGGGCTTGATGTCACTGCAGCCCCTGCCTGGCTGGGGAGGGACAGGAAAACCAGGCATTCCAGCATACATCTGGAATGGTGCCCACCATCTTGTAGCCAGCTGCTGCAGGACCAAGCCTCGAGCAAACTGCACTCCCCGGTTTCCTGCCAGTGCAGCCTGCCCGAGAAGGGCCCTAACCTCTCTGGTCACAGGCCCAGGACACCATTTTGAGAGTTTGAAGCTGGGCAGTGCCCCACCATTGGGCAGAATTTGTGCTGACAGAACCCTACCCACTGCTGCCAAGGCAGCTGTGGCTGTTTCCGCTTGGGATGGGTGATGGTTCCATAGAGGGTGATTAGCCAGGGCACTGGCAAGTGGCTGCCCCACCTCTCACACAGCCTATCACATCCAGGATTACACAGAGCTTGGGGCTCACTCTCTAAAATCAGCAGGAAGTGCTTTTGTGTGCCTCAAGGACAAAAGATACCACCTCCTCTGAGGGAGAATGGGACTAGCTGTCCTCTTCCTGAGCTGCCTGTCCCTTCTGGGAGGAGCTTACCATCCCCGGAGGCAAGTCCCTGGCACAACCACACTTCCCCTGCCAGAGCATTTCAGGCACAGCCCACAGGAAGTCTGGTAGCCCTGCACCATAGCAGGTTGAGCTGCCTCTACCACCTCTGCTTCAGCTGGGGCCGGGACTCTGGGAGCTTTTGTGCCCCCAGAAGACAGAAACCACTGCTACCACTCAAAGAAGGAGGTGTGAGTGGCTTGTGTTGTCCCACAACTGCCTGCTGCTATTAATCACATCAAGAGAGGCCCACCCCTCCTGTCACAGGCTCCCAGTGCATTTGCCCTTCCGCTGTCTGAACATTCTTCTGGAGCAGGGGATCACCCCACCCCTCACTATCACAGCCGGCACCTGAACCTAAGGAGGCTTGAGGGCAAGTTTGCCAGCTCAGTCTTGGTCTTGTCCCTATTGTCTGCTAGGGAAGTTCATCACCACTTATATCCACTGCACAATAGTTAATGGATAGTGTTGGTACCACCTTTACTGAGGCAGTGTCCCAATTGGGGTCCCTGAAGTTAGTCATAGAAATTTGTAAGCTGCTTTCAATATTTTGGAAGCCTAATGGAAACTGAACACTTGTAAATTTGCGCAAGCTGACGACAATTCCAAGGAAGTTCTTTTCTTTTGTATGGAGTTATGCTAACTCAGTGTATTTATTCATGCTCATCAGAAGTGCTGATTGACAGCCACATACGCCTTTGATGAATAAAGATAGGGAAAGGAATAAATAAATATTTAATGAATGCAATTTTTAGTAGATAGTTATCTTCAAAATAGAGATAATAAAGGATATCTTAAATGAGAATCATGGGAATTGTACCTTTGTCTAAAAGGTATTTAAGACCATATTTTATCCCATGCACAAAAATAACAGGTGTCTGCTTTTTTATGTTTATTGTACTTCTATAGGATCTTGATGGTGTTTTTATACTGAAGATGAATAGACTCTTAATATTTGAATATTTATCATTGAGTTCATAGTATATTTAAAACTATTTTAAGTAATTGACATTGTGGCAAGTAAAAGTTCCTACAAAGGCATTTGAAACCTGTGTCTAAAATCCCAGAAAATCAGATTCTTAAGGATAATTATAAGAACAAAAATTGACATTCTTCCACCTCAAATTCATTTCCTTTAAAAGGTACCTTCATTAGGATACTCATTTTGATGATGCCATTGACAGATGGTGATTCCTCATTTTCAGAATTTAAAGGGGTAGATGCCTTGACTTCTTTCTGGTTAGTTGTTCATCCTTGCTTATTTATTCTAACCCCAACCTCATGCTTAAAAACATTGTTAGGCTAAAAGAGATGCCTCTGTAAGACTCATTAGTACTGACTCTTACTCACATTCTGCATTTAAATTCCTGACTCTCTGCTTTAGTTTTCTATGCTACCCTCTCTGAATATTGGGAAATGTTATTCAGATACTTCCTGTGTCATATACTCACAATTTGAGTAGTTTTTCCTCTGTTTTTATCTTTTAATATTCTGCATCTCAAATGTTAGTATTTCTCTAATAGTTGTATCTATTTGTTCTATTCTACATTGAAATTGTTGCGGTGTTGGCCACTAAACATTAGCCCATTTTATACTTTCACTTGTTATTTTCCATCAGATGCTGATGGCAAAAGATTTATTGTCTTGGATCCTCATTTGCCCTCTTTATGCTGCCTTCTGGATGTCATCCTTGGTGTCTCCCTCTCTCTCACCCACCACATCTAACATATCGCTAAGTTCTGTGGATCCTATCTCATAAACGTCTCAAAATATAGCCACTTCTCTCCATCCCCACCATCTGCACACCTGCACGTCTCACTTGGAGGACTAAAATGGTTTCCTTCCCGATGCACCCCCTGCTTATACTCTTGTCATTCTCCAATGTAGTCATCATACTGCAGCTATTAGATTTCCTTTGCAGGAAACCCTCCAATGGCTTTTCATCACCTTTTCCATCACGCTTGAACTCTAATATGGCCAACTTGTCACCAGCCTCATCTGTTATTTCACTTTACTTTCTCTGCTCTAGCTTTGTATGATTTCTGCTAGTTCCTCACACATGTGGGAATCCATCTTCCCCCTCTTTACCAGAAAAATCCATACTCATCTTTCTGGGTTCACTTCATCTTCCTTTCTTTGAGAAGCCTTTCCTTCTGGACCAGATGAGGGGCCTTTCTGCTCCTCCAGCTCCCTGACCTTCTCTTGTCAAAACACTACTGACCCTCTCATGTTGTTACTTATTATTTTGTCATCTTCCCTGTTACCCTGTGCAACACTACATTTCCACGTAATAGAAGACCTGCGTAATTCGTTGAAAGGGAGCATTAGTCAAGACACTCAAAATTGCTTAGTGAGAGGCTGTATTGTATGGTGTTTTACAGAATGAGCCTGGGTTCAAACGTCAGCTCAGCTGCTTACAGACTGAAACCTTGGGCGAGTTCCCAAACTCCTCATGCCTTAGTCCCCCCTCTCCCTCCTCCCTGGTCTATAATGGGATGAAGACTGGAAACATAACTCATGGGTTTGCTGTTAGTATTAATTGAGTTAATGTGCCAGTGTTGGAACAGGGCCTGCTTGGAACACTGTTAACACTATGTAAGGTTAGCTTTTATTATTTTTGCTATGATTATCATTAATGAGAGACCATTTCTCCCTTCAACCCCCATTTAAAACTTTGAAAAGCTGAAATCATGTGTCTTTGTCTCTCTTATCTGCCGCTCAAGCTGAAATCCTACTTTCTGACCAGGTGGCCTTTTTCCCTGGGCCCTATATAGCTGATGTCCTGGTGTACCTCAGAGGCAGGTCCTGCCCCTTCTGGTTACAACTATTAATATCTTTGATAACTTATTGTGGACTTAATTTTTGTATTCTTTACCTTAAATTTGGTTAGTTTGTCTAGAAAGTTAAAATCATACACTCTTATTCTCAAATCAAAATAATTTTGGGCTACCTGAGGGGGAAAATGTGTTCCATCTTCTACCCAGATCTTTGGATATGGGAATAACCTTGGTTTAGTAAGTCATCCTCTTTTTAATGGATTGAGTATCATTTCTGTTGGGGGAAGTGAAGGGATATTTAAGTTGCAAAGTCCACATCAATAGTCCTCTCTCTTAAGCTCCACATTTAACAGAAAATCCCAAATCAATTCAATAACAAGAGAAAATCAGTATTTTTAATTAAAAAATCTAGAAGAGTTCTAACTCTAATTATGTACTCTTGAGATGATATATAAGAAAGAGTGGAACTTTTGCAAATATTCCCCACACGAAGCCTCTAAACCTAGAGAAAATGCTGATGCAGTTAATGGGTGATTTTAATGCAGAAAGCTTTGTTTCGTAGTTTCTGGGGTTTAGCAGATCGACTACACATGGAAGAATACAATCTTTTCTCATCTTTTTCTAAGTCGGGATCCATAGCAGATGATAGACTGCCTTCATTTAGTCATTGAGATTTTATTGAATACCTGTTGTGTGGGGGGCAATATAGATAAGTAGGCCTAATAATAAAAAGAAAATCTTGAGTTTTATAAGGTCTTACAGAACAGATAAATAAGTGAAGAGGTCATTAAAATTCAGTCTGATAAGTGCCATATTACGGGTATGCAAAAGATGCTATGGAAACTCAGAAAGGAGCCATCTGTCTTGCAGAGCTCAGAGATGGTGTATGAATGAATGAGATATGGAATTTTTTTAAATGATAAAGGTCTATTGGGTCACACAATAAATAAGTCCAGCGTTATAGCTTCATGACCTCATTGAGGACTCAGGCAGGACCTGCCGTGTTTGTGCTTAGCCTTCCTGTTATGGTTGTATTGTGGCTGCAGAAGTTTCAGATGTCACATCTGGACATTACGGTACCCCATAAAGAAGAGGAGCATTTTGGGTATTTTTTTCTATGTGTGTTTTTTCTTCTTTCTTGCTTTTATCTCTCCCTCTCTCTTTTTTTTTTCCTGTGTAAAGACAGTATCTCACTTTGTCACACAAGCTGGACATCATCATAGCTCACTGAAGCCTCAAACCCCTGGGCTCAAGTTATCCTCCTGCCTCAGCCTCCTGAGTAGCTAAGACTACAGGTGTGAGCCACTGCACCCAGCTAATTTTTCATAGAGATGGGGTCTCATTATGTTGTCTAGTCTGGTATTGAACTCCTGGCCTTAAGCAATCCTGAGACATGGAATATTTAAATCCAGGGTGTGACATGATCTAAGTTTTGTTTTACAAAAGTTCACTTTTGCTGCCAAATAGGCTATAGATTGGGAAGGGTTGAGGCTAGAGGAAGGCAAACCAGTTACGTGACTGTTTCTTGCCAATAGTAGCTCATATTTATTGAGTGCTTACTATGTGCCAGGCATACTCACAGGCACTTTACATATATTAATTCATTTTATCCTCATAGCAATCTTATGAGGTGGGTACCTATTTTCTTTTGTCATCCCCATTTATAGATAAGATACACAGATATTAAGTAATTGCATAAGGTCATAGGTCTGTAAGAGACTGAGCGGGGATTTGAATCCAGAAAATCTGGCTCCAGAATCTATACTCTAAACTATGATCATATGTTGCTATTTTATAAAATAATCCAGAAGAAAGATGAATGGTATGAAAGAAATGGCATTGGGGTTAGAAATGAGTGGATGCTTAGAAACATACTAAGGAGCTAGGATTAATAGGGCTTGTGCTTGATTAGGGGGCTAACAGAAAGGAAAGTCTCATTAGACTCTTCAGTTTGTGACTTGGGCAACTGGGTGGGTAGAAATGTCATTTATTGACACTGGGATCCCAAGAAGGCAGCTGATTTTGTTGAGAAAACATGGCGAGAAGAATTTTACAAGTGCTAAATTTGAGATCTCTGTGGAACATCATAGTGGAGATGTTCAATAGGGTGTTGGATATACAGACATGGAGCTGAGAGATCAGGGTTGGAGATGCAGACTTGAGAATTATTGGCATGTGTGTATGTATATGTATTTGTGTGTGTATATATATATATATACACACACACACACATATGTGCATATATAAAACAATTAAAGTAAAAGACATGGGAAATGGGTGAGCTCATGCTAGGAGAGGTTTTAGAGTAAAACGAGAGCAGAAGAAAGAACTCTGGAAAACTGTGACATTTGAGGGAGCGGTAGAGACGAAGATGCTATAAGGATACTGAGAAGGATGGAAGAGAGGAGTAGGAGAAACATAAGGGAAGCCACAGAGTTTTCAGGAGGAAATGGTCAAAAGTGTTAAGAGCTGCAGAGAAGTCAATCTGAAGTCTGAAAATTCTATAGTGATTTAGCAATAAAGAAGTTGATAGCTTTGGTGAGAACAGTTTCAATGGAGTGCTTATTGTAAAAGCTCAAAACTGCACTGGATTGAAAAGTGGATGACATTTGACAAAGTATAGCCAACAAATCTATATAAATCCTTCAAGAGTCATTTTACAGATTTTCAGATGTTTATCTTTAGTCAAGCTATCAAGCCATGTTTTACAAAAATGATTTTGCCACCCCAGAGAATAAGACAGGGTTATTTACCTGCCTAGAATGAGCAGAAATCCTCTATTTTATTTATTTTTTCTTTCTCTATTCAATCTGGTGATGAGGAATCCTGTATTTAGTGAGATTTTAAAATACTAAGATTTTTTTTCCCATCCGCATATGACCGGTGGCTGAAATTCTGCCATAGATATTGCATGATTTTGAGCCAATGACCTCTGGAGGGATAACAAAGGAATCTTTGGTTAAGTTTTAGGAGACCTGTTTTAATACATGTTCTGGAATATTTGAACATCACTTGTTCATATGGGTTTGGAAACTGATAGTGTGTTTAAAACATTTTTCTGTGACATGTGACATTACTTAGCTTAAAAGGATATTAAAATTTTAAAATATCAATTTTAAAATATCAAAGAAATATTTCCAACATACAGAACAGTTTAAAATATGTAACTGAGATGTATTTATCCCCCTCTCAATTTAAAGAAATATTATTTGGCCATATTTGCTTCAAATCTCTATCTTTCCTTCTCCTTCTCCTCCTTCTCCTCTTCCTCCTTCTCCTCTTTCTCATCCTCCTCTCTTCCCATCCTCTTTTTCCAAGAAACACGTATTACAAATATAGCTAAAGCCCATCCCTCTCCCTTTTTTTACTCTCTCCTTCGCCAGAAGTTAGTGTGTATCTCAGAAACAAAATGTGGAGCACAAAAGCAAGTTGCAAAAGGATACTTATAGTTCAGTAATATTTGTGTAAAATTCAGAAACACACAGAACAATATTGTGCATTGTTTATGACTAGACACATTTTAATAAAAGACTTTTTACCCATAATAAACAAACAAAAAAAGCCAATTCATGAGGCTTTACTGTATCATAAGCAATAAATAACTTGCAACAAAAGTCAGAATATACTGAACTGATAAACCACTCAAGACATCTTAATGTTCCAAATTATTAGTTCTGATATATATAATCTGTCCTGGTATATACAGTCAATAAGAATATCTTTAGTACTAGAGCTGTAACTACTCATGTGTTTGATCAGTAACTTTTCTCCTTCAGGATAAAAACCCACAGCCTTATAGATGTGAAATATACTGCATAATAAAACGCTTTCCTCATTTGAACTTAGCTAGTAAATAAAGTCATTAAATGCCGTGGTTTGGAGTCCCAGATAATTTTCTTCAGTAAAAATGACCATATAAAATTCTCACCTCATTGTATAGGCTAAGTTTCCATTCTATTGCATTTTAAATAGTCTATAAGGATGTTGGGGTCAGGGAAAATAGAATCATTAGCCTATGCCAAGGCTAGTTTTTAAAACAATCTGTCAAGATTTATGCATTTAATAAACTTAAAGATAATATTATCTTAGCAAGTCTTAATTTTCTTTGTGACGCAGGCCTGAATGCATGATCCCTGATAAACTTTTTGCTACTGTTAGCACTAGATTGCATGATTCTTTTGTTCTCTGTTTTGTTTGCTTTTATTTTTTGTATACAGACAGTGCTTAGCACAGTATTAGGCACATAGTACATGTTGTTGAATAATTATATTTTGCATAGTTTTTAGTATTTTTGAAATAAAAAAATTAATTTGTCTTTACACATAGGATTATTTAAATAGAAAAGACAAAGGATATTGTCCTTTAAGTGAGCGAATAGACTACTCCCTCAGTCTAATTCATAATTCCAGTTGTTAAGGCACCAAGGGCTCAAATACATTTAGCTTCTTGTCACAGAGATACCAGAAATGTTTTCTCATAAATTATGAAGAGAGAAAAATTGCAGAGTAATCCTGAACAAAACTTATATGTAAAAGGAACCAAAAAAATAAAAAAAAAATAAAAAAAGAAAGAAAGAAAGAAAAAGAATAGGGCCTTTAGTATTGTTTTATAATTAGTGTGCTCTTGATTGCCACTGTGGTGAAAAAATGTTAAACTAAGAAAAAAGTGGGATAAATGATTCCCACTATCAACTTTCTACTAGTACAAACATGAAATAAAAATAATTTATATTTTCCTATCATTTTCTTCAACTGGGATTTTCTGGCTGTCCCTTTCCTGCTCCTCAACAGAAGTTGGGCATATTGTCTAACTTCCTGGTCACTTTCAGTTTTTAAATCTCATTCAAAGTTCTACACCTCCTCTCCTCCCATGGTAGGCTCCGGCACCCCAGAATGTTAGGATGGGAAGGAGGGAGAAGGTTTCTTTACACAAGAGACCATGGTTGCAGGGTCACTGCTGCCTCTCTGGCTAACAAGAACTAGTCATCTACGCTCTCTACGTGGCAGGGTCCACAGGTTGGCTCTCTAGCAGTTCACATGTGTAAATTCTTAGGTGAGGGCACGGGCTTGGAAGAGATTCGGGACTTTGTCACTGCACAGCTTCCTACCTTGGCAGACATGACCCCCACTGTATTTCTTCCACCCAATCTTTGACCTTAAATTTCTGCCACTGGTGTTTACTCCATGGATTTTTGCACCTGCATGCGTATGTATATGTGTGTGCTTGCGTGTGTGTGTTTGTGTTTTCATCTAGTGGCAGCATTTTTTAGGGTGATATTAGCAAAATGGCTACAGCCCAGCTACCTTCCATGATATCCATTTGACCTGTGGGAAACTTACCCCTCTTGAGCACACCAAATGATTTCAGTGAAGATTGCTCACCTGTTGGGTATCCCACCCCACTTGCTTGCCATCTTTCTCCAGCTGCCTTTTTTCCTCTGTAGGCACAGGGGTATATCAGCAAGTCCTTCCTTGGCCACAATCTCACTACTGAGTGGAATGATGGTCTCTTCCTGCAGTGACTCTCTGGGAGTCTCCCTTCTTACTTGGCTTGTGAAGTTTGCTGGGGATGAGGATAGTAGGTGGGAAATGTGGACTCTCCCTCTGTTCCTACCCTGACTCAGCCCCCATTCTTAGAGGCTGGAGGGTGGGTAGGGGTACAGGCTTGTGGGAGTAAAGTCATTTCTGTGGTCTCCTTATAATCCCTGGGGAAGCTGTCTGGCTCCAACCTTCATGGTTCTGTTTAATAGATGGATTATTAGGTCTAGATTTTGACCCAATTTGTTAGTTTCAGGCTTACAGAGAAAAACTTCAACATTGGGTTTAAGTTGAAACAGTTTATTTAAGAGCTTATTTGCTATTAAACTGTGTTACACATACACACTTGTGTAATTCAGAGTCTTTATATGAATAACTGTACTTGTTTCTGGAATTATATATATCGTTATTAATATAAATTACCTCAAGAAAGTTAAATTACTAGAATTTCTCTAACTGCTTTCCTGGGCTGCTTTTATTACTGTGACTGAAATCTACATTTATCATATTTTGGGGACAGCTTTTACTGGAATGGTACAGTAGTATTATTTTTTGGATCAGATCATTAATAGCTTGGTTGACCATTACAACACTAGTGACTTAAATTAAAAAGGAAGGTAATGAATGCTGCTAATGATTTTATGTTTGAATACTGAATTGTATGCAAATATTTCTGCAAGTTAGGATCGAGTCCTCAATACTTCTTTACTCCTTCAAAATTAGACAGTTTGTTGAAAGCACAATAGGCCTCCAGAAGTGGAGGATGAATGGGAAACCAAGGGTGTCAGAAATAGCTGAAGGTGCTGAAAATGGATTTGGGGCCTGCCAAAGCCAATCTTCTCTTCCATTCCAGTTCTGCCTGCTCGGACAAGGGGCAATCAGACCAATAATGATGGTGTATAAGGGGTTAGTGGTTATATAGCTTAATTATCTATAGGAACTAAGGGGAGCAGATATGGCACTGAAAAGAAATCCTTATCTTTTTCTGGTGAGTTTTGGTCTTCCTTTCCAGTGGTGGTATGTTGGTAAATGTTTAATAACTGGCTCTCTAACAAAGTGTAAGTTTATGTGGTATATGTATACCATGGAGTACTATTCAGCTTTAAGAAACAATGGTGATATAACACCTCTTGTATACTCCTGGATAGAGCTGGAATGCATTCTACTAAGTGAAGTATCCCAAGAATGGAAAAACAAACACCACATGTACTCACCATCAAATTGGTATTAACTGATCAACACATAAGTG
>RJWJ010012592.1:0-41717 GCA_004363605.1 Indri indri | reverse complement strand
GCCAAGAGACAGGATAAAACTGGTGCTAATTAGAGCTGTAGTCAGTACGCAGGTCAGATAAAAGCTCCCAAAAGAACATGGAGATCAAGTTACTCTCTAAAAGGTAAATAATTTAATTTTGCCCCATTCAGTCAAATACACATTATTGCCCCAAACTAATTTGTCCACCTCCGCAGTTGATCCCAGCCCCGATGGGAGCTCGTTTCACTAATTGTCTCCATCTCTAATCGCTCAATTACTCTCACTCACATAATGCTCAGATGCCAGCACTGCTGTCCTTTAAGATTAAAATTAAAAAGCCCTACATCTTGCTCCTTCCTCCTTTCTCCTCTTAATCAACCCCTACCCAAACTGCTCTGGCAAAGACCCTCAGGGGGTCCCCTGATGGCCCCGTGGGGTGCCAATCAGCATAGCCTATATGCTGCCCAATTCCGGAGCGCCACGGAGATTGTGCGGTAGCGCAAGGGCGGGGCTCCCCGGTCGCCCTGCCGTCCTGACCTCTCTGCACACACCTGCTGCTGAGTGACCCCATCTTTCTGCCTAGAGACCTCCCAGCTTTTCCTTTTCTTTTCAGTACTCTCGGAGGATCCTTCTTCTCTTTTCCAGTCCCAAATGTTGATGGTCTCTGGGCTCAATTTCTGGCCTCTTCTTCCTCAGCCATCCTCCTGGCCTCAAAACGCCCCAGAAACCCGTCAACATCCCAATGCACGTGTGCACTCAGGATCATCCCTGACCCGGTCTCTGTGATGTCTCCGGCTGTCCTCTGGAGCTGAGCATTCAGCCGCTTCCTCCCTATCTCCACCTGGGTGTCTCGGCTGTCTACCTTTAGATGTGGGGTCTATCTTTATAGACCTGGCCCCTCTCCAGGGCTCCCCAGCTCTGAAAATGGCACTGCCATCTCAGCAGTAAGGCGAGCCAGAAGCTCAGGGGGTGTCCTGAACACATCTTCACTCCACCAAGCACCAAGACTAGCCAGATATGAGGATTGTGTCCCAATCTGTCCACCATGACAACAAAAGCTTCCTAACTGGTCTTCCTAAGTCTACTCATATTTCTCTAGTGATTGCTCCACAGAACAGCCAGAGTCTCAGATCACAGCGACATACCAGGGCAGGTCACATCCCTGCTTCCCTCGCTCTCAGGATGTAGGTGCTGTGTAGCGTCCTGGGGTCCAAGGCGCTGCACAGCCAGAACTGCCTGCCTCTCTGGTCTCACCTTCCTTCCTCCAGAGTCTCGCCCTTTGCACGGGCTGTCCCCTCTGCCCAAACGCTTTCCCTCAATTTGCTGTATCCAGTTAACTCTGTCCTTTTCTTCACAACTTGGTTGGGAGCATCCCTTCCCAGAGAAGCCTGCCAGAGTCACATACGTGCAGGTCCCCTCGTTGCATGCCCTCCAGCACTCGGTACCTTTTCTTCAGAGTGCCTATCAATGTTGGAAATTGCACATTTGTGCTATTATCTGATTATGTCTTCTTCTACCGTGCAAGCTCCACACGAACAGGGATCTGGCCATTTTAATTCATTCACCAAAGCATCCACAGTGCTAGGCATGCTGCCAGGCACGTAACAGGTGCTAAATTAGAATATGTGGAATGTATAAACTTTTTTTTTAATGTATAAACTTTCGTCACTAAACCATGGGCACCTATCACATTTGGAAGTTGATGTCAGCCTATGAACATGCCCGTCTTTCCTAGCCTCAACCTCCCCACCCCGTCCTTCACGTCTCAAAGTCTTCCTTCCAGGCTCCTTAAAGGACTCTTAATGATGGATTCACATCCCCCCACATCTCGACGTTACTCCAGCTTATGCCCCCATCACTCCCCTAAAATGTTCCTATTAAGGCCACCAAAACGTACTTATCGTGAAATCCAAAGGAAAAATTCTGTCTTTATTTTGTTGGAATTCTCTACTGCATTTGACAGTGTTGATTACTTTCTCCTTGAAACGCTTCCCTACCTTGGTTGCCATGGCAACCCCCTCTCCTAGTTGTTTGTCGCATCTCTCAGGCCCCTTCTTTCTTTCTCCTTTGTCGCCTGCCCACACCTTGATCAGCTCCTCAAATGTCACTGTGAATCACGACTCTGCCCTGGGCCCTCTCTCATCCTCTCCCTGCATTCTCTCCCTGGTGATCTCACCTATTCTCAGGGTCCCCATCACTCTGAGCGGTGATGGCCCTGGGCCAGTGCTTCCGGGTGGATCTCAGACACCAGGATCCAAGTGCCTGCTGGGCCCCACCTGGCTGTGTCCCGGACCCCTAGGCTGCATCTGAGTCCACTATCTGCCCCTCAAACTGGCTCTCCATGCTCTGTTCCCATCCCAGAGGCCTCCCCACCGTCCACCCAGGGCCCTACTCAAGACACATGGGAGTCCCCCGCTCTCTAAGAATGAACACTCACCAATTATCTCTAGTTTCCATCCGTCACAAATTTCTGTTCTCTTTCTCTCCATCCCCACCGGTCTAGTTCCGGCCTCTCCCTCTCTTATCTGGATGTCTCCTGCCTCTAGGTTGGTTACTTTCTAATGGATTATCTTGGGTTTCTGGCTTTCTAGCATCCCTTATTTCTCTCTGAAGACCCTTATTACCTTTAGGGAAAGCTCCTGTTCCCCATCTCACATGGCTGTGGTGGGACCTGGGCTGTTCTCCCACGTGGAAGCCATGGAGGCCCCTCCTCTAGGTCCCGCCTCTCACCACCCATGTCCTGTCAGGGGTGGCACGAAGGCCCAAGCTCAGTCAGCTAAAGCAAGGCTCTCTCTGGACTTTTACTTCTGTCCAAATATGGAAGAAATAGAATGATTTGATGTCTGGGAGATACCACCAGGTAGAAGTGCTATTGAGATCCTGCAATGTAGCATTCAAGACTGTGACCCAGGCCGTGCGCGGTGGCTCACGCCTGTAATCCTAGCACTCTGGGAGGCCGAGGCGGGTGGATTGTTTGAGTTTAGGAGTTCGAGACCAGCCTGAGCAAGAGCGAGACCCCGTCTCTACTAAAAATAGAAAGAAATTAATTGGACAGCTAAAAATATATAGAAAAAATTAGCTGGGCATGGTGGTGCATGCCTGTAGTCCCAGCTACTCAGGAGGCTGAGACAGGAGGATTGCTTGAGCCCAGGAATTTGAGGTTACAATGAGCTGTGATTGTGCCGCTTCACTCCAGCTGGGTGACACAGTGAGACTCTGGCTCAAAAATAAATAAATAAAAAAAGAAAGAAAGAAGTGCCTACACCGGAGTGCCAACGCATTTCCTGCAACCCAGATAGCCTCAACCTTGACGTTTATTTCCTTGTTTGTTGATTCCCTGGATGTTGCCACAAGTCTTTCGGTAAAAAAAAAAAAAAATTTCTGGACCTCCATTTCAGACACTGAATTTCAAGCAGAAAATAATTATTCTGCCCCTACCTAGCCGGCTGCCTGTTGCTAGGTGCCAAAAGGTACAAAACGAGTAAGACACGGCCCCAGCCACAAGGCAGGATGAAACCACCGCTAATTAGAGCTGGAGCTGGTACCCAGAGGGCAGAGGAAAGGCCTCCCGGAGAACGTGGAGATCAGGTTACCTGGTAAACGTACATGATTTACTTCTGTCCCTTTCCACCAACGCGACTAATCCCTTCACCTCAACACTTAATCCTGCCGCTCCAGGGCCCCTTCCATGGCCCGCGCCTGCTCTCCCAAGGCGGTGTGCACAGCCTCCCCCCTGCGGAGCCCTGGGGAAGGCCCAGCCCAGCGGCTTCCTGGCCCTGTGGCCTCCTCCAGCTCCCCTCCCTCCTGCCTTCTCAGCCAGACTGGAGATCGGCCCCCGCCCAGCGGGCCTTCTGCCCCTTCTCCCAGAGCTGCTGTGGCAAATGTCCCCGGAGGCCAGGTCCTGAGGATGCCCTGGCCTCCCCTGTCTCTGTGCACGTGGCCATCAGTGGCCACTGTGTCCTCTGGAAACTCTCCTCTCTGGGCTTCTAGGACTCCCACATTTTGGGTCTTTTTCTCTGGCCCCTCATTCTATTTCCTCAGCAGGATCCTCTTCCCGTATCCATCCCTAAAATGTCACCCATGAACTTGTCTCCGGCCTTGTCAGAACACAAGCCCTGGTTCTCCATCTATCCCTGCTGGGAGATGCCCCTGTTCTTTGGTGAGCTCCCAAGGGGCACATATACTTTCCCACTTGACAACAGCTCCAGTCAAGGTCACCGATGCACATTTTCCTTCCGTGCCACCCTTGTCCTTTGATCTCGCCTCTGACTTACACAGACAGGAGGACTTTAGATGATAGCCCTTTGGACTGTCCCTCTCACATCTATCCTTATTTCATCCCAATCCTGCTCCAGCTCAGAAACTGTCCCCTGTCCCAAATCGTTGCTCCGGCAGCTTCTCGCAGACAGGTGGCCCAGCTGCCCGCTCTCCCTTCCCCCCATTTTCCTCTCTCCATCGCTCACGGGAAATTGCTCTTGCTGAGGACTAGCGGCCCCTGATTACTACATGCAGGGGGCTCTCAGCCCCCAGCTAGCTGGCCTCTCTTTTCTCTGCTGATTGTTTTCTTCTGGAAATGCTCCACATCCCCGGGTTTCCATGCCAACGCAGCCTCCAGGTGCTTTTTTATCTCTCTGGCTTTTTTTTTTTTTTTTTTTTTTGCCTTTGTGGGCTCCCCTTTCTCTCTACCCACCCCTTAAATAGGGGCAAGGCTCTCATTTCTGGACACCCTCCCTGCTTCTCAGCTGACACATTCTCCTAGGGCCAGCTCACCCAAGCTCATGGCTACAATCGGCATCAGTCCCAACCCGAATCTCTCGTTTAAATCTCCTGCTGGGATCCAGACCCTCTGCCTAGCTCTTTGCAGGCCACCTCCACCTGGATGCCCACCTCTGACTCAGCTTGTCTGAAATTGAGCTCAACAATCCTCCTCCAGCCCCCCAAGGCCGTTCTTTCTCCTGAGTGTTCTCCCATCCACCCAGTCATTCAAGATAGAAACAGGAAAGACATCCTTGACTCTCTTTAACCCCAGCAACCAACTAGTCAGCGGGTTCTCCTAACTTTACCTCCTGGACCTGACCACTTCTCTTCATCCTCTTGGCCTCTGCCCTAATCTAGGCCTTGCCCTCTTTACCTGGACCAAAGCGATCATCTCCTCACTGGCCCTCATACCTCCAAATTTCTCCAAGCAACCAGAGTAATCACCCTAAAAGAGAAATCTTACCATGGCATCTGCTTGTGCAAAATGCGTCAGTGGCTCCCTGTTGTAACCGAAGACCCAACTCTCCAACGAAGCATACTGGCACTGCGTGATCTGCTTCCACCTTGCCCACCCCCCGACTCTTCAGCAACCTCGACTGCCCACGAGTTCAGCCATGATGCTTCTCTCCTGTCTCTGCCTTCTACCTGAGTAACCCCCCCTCGCCGACCACCTCTTCTAGGAACCTCCTTGGATTCTCCCATAAAGCTTCACGCCTGTACCACCGACCCCGCCGCCCCCTGCTCCCATGTCCTAAGCATATTTCTGCCCTGCTCCTTCTTGTGTATCATTTTAGTATCTGCTTGTGTGTCTTTTTTATCTCTTTGTATGCCTAAGAGCAGGGATCATATCTTACCTTCATATTTTAAAAACCAGCACCATGCCTGACACAAAATAGACACTCAATATATGTTGCATAAAGATATAGGCCATTTACCCTCTCTTAAAACTTTCCTCTTTCTTCTGCCGTAATACTTTCCAAAAAGAGTACACCAATTCACATCCCCCAATAGCATATACCAGTGCCTGCTCCACTGTATCCTCATCAACACGGGGTATTCTTCAACTTTTTTTTTTCTAATTTGTTGGTGAAAACTTGTATTTCCTTATTGTTTTCATTGTTGATCCTTGGTTATTAGTGAAGTTGAATGTTTTTTCAAAAATTTTTTTAGTTAATTCCATTTCCTTTTCTGAAAACTCTGTTTGGGTGACTTACAACCTTATTGGGTGTGTTCATTTATATATTATGCATCTGCAAATATTTTACCCACTCTGCTTTTTGGTTGTTTGTGATATTGACTTTGAAAATATTTAGTTTTAACGTAGTCAAATTGATTGGCCTTTGCCACCTTGATGTCATTTTGTTGTTTTTTCAGCTTAAATGGGCTCACCCATTCAGACAGTTGTTAAATATTCAATTACTTTTTTCCCTAGTTTTTAATGGGCTCATATCTCCTTTTTGACCTTTTAAAATAATTTTTGCATTTGGGTGTGTGCTCTGAGGTGAGGTTGGAATGGACTTTTTTTTTCTTTCTAGTGAATCAACAGTCTGAGCCTCAATTTTGGACAAGCCTTCCCCCTCTTGGCTCTAGCTCTGAGATAAACATATTCCTGGCTGATTATGGCATTTATGGCCATAGTCCTCCCAGAGAACACGCCACCTGGACAGGGAACTGGAAGGCTACAGGAAGGTATGATTCCAGGCACAGTGACAATGAACTACAGGGAGGCATTTAAGGGGTGGGAGCAGAAAGCCTTTCTGGAAGCCCTGCCAGGAGAGTGTGTAGAAAGATGGGTCACCTACTTTGCCAATATGAATAGCTGAATCTAGCTGGCATCTGCCAGTCCTGGAGGCTTCCAACTCTGCAAGGAAACATTACTCAGGAGTCACAAGAGAAGAGCCCCCTCCCCACTCCTCACCTGCACCAACCTACCTGTATAGACTCTGCCAGGAGATTCCATCATCAGCAGAAAAATCATCTCAGCCAGCTCCTGCCAAGGTCATCTTCCAGGGGGCTGTGGCCATCATCGCAATTCTTCCATGCTCCAAGATGCACACTTGACCCACAGCCTGGGGTCATCATGCCCTTTATTCACTTACTGCTCTAGGCACCAGGACATCTGAGGATGATGCTAGAGCTGGAAAGGAACTCCAGGATTATCTGGTCCAACTGCCTCATTTCACAGATGGTAAAACCAAGGCCCAGTGAAGGGAGGTGACTCCCAGCCACCCAGCAAGTGAGTGGAAAGCATCCTTGCCAACTCTGCCCACCTAATCTTGATGATAAACATATTTGGTCCCTGGTTCTAACAGGATTACATGGTGAAACTGTACATTGATCAGGGAAGTGGTGTAGTGTGTAAAAGGCACAGCAGAGTCAGAGGGGGACAGGCCTATTCCTGCCAGTTCTTGCTGGGAGACCTGGAGTTTGTTGTCTTCTCTAAGAAATGGGGATCATCAAGAATCCAACGTGATGGAAGCAAACTCACCCAATAGACTGGGGGATGAGTTTATTTAGGTGTCCTCGAAACTCAAGACCCTGCATGGGGAATACCTTGAGTGTGTGAGATACCCTGCCCCCAAACCTCTGCAAAGTGTGCAGAACTGTGCCCACAGGAAGGGTTGGTCATCCTAGTCCCGACCACCATGTAGATATCAATTGTGAATACCCCGGTCAGTCCCACCTAACTGGCCAAAGGATGAGATGCCCGGCCCCTTCTATCATCAATAGCATAACAAAGGTATTTTTCCTCTTTGATCTAATTTCCCATTTCAGATGCTTATTTCACATCAGCAAATATTTATTTAGCACCTCCTAGTGATGGCCTGAGGACAGATGAGGTCACTCACCAAGTGCTAAGCCTCCCAGGTTTGGGTGGGTGGGTCTTTGCACACTTGCTATCCAAGGCTAAGCCCCCTCCTGCCCATCCAAGTTTGGTCCACTCCAGGCATCTTGGGACATAGGCCATCACTTGCTCCTGTTCACTGTTGGCCTTTGTCTTCTTGATGTCATTTCATTGCTCTTTAGCTTAGAGGAGGTGCCCCACTCAGACACTTGTTGAATATTCAATTTCTTTCCTCCCTGGTTTTTAATAGGCTCATACCTTCTATTTGACTCTTAAAATAGTTAGCCTCTCTCCTCCCTGGCCCCTTCCCCTCTGAAAAGTTAGGTGTTCCAGCCCTTCAGTCCTATCTAAGCTCGCATAACCTCCCTTGTGCCTCTAGCCTGGCTCTCCGTCTGCAGGCAGCTCCCCACCTCCCCCTTCCCCTCGTGGCTGCAGGGAGGACAAGGAGAGTGGTGAAGGTGAGGCTGCGCACAGCAGTGGAACAGGGTACAAATTCCAGCTCTGCCCGCCATCTTGGGAACCTCTTCTGTATAATGGACATAACCATGCCAACCTTGGGATGTTCTGTGAGGTCTCAGGGAGATATTGCTGGTAAAATATTATCAGGGCTGATCCAGAAAAGCACTTGCCAAATATTAGCTAAGCAAAACAACAACAGTCCAAATGGGGACTTCCACTTCTCCATCTCTCTCTTTCCCTTCATAGCTGGAAGCAGCAATCTGTCCCCTCGTCTCTACTTCTTCCTCTCATTTTCTCCTTTTCCCACGGTGATGTGATGTCTGCCTCTATCACTCTGCTGACCCTGACATGGAGGACAAGACCTCCTAACTGACCAATCCAATGACCCCTTCTTGGTTCTCTTGCTGGTGGTGGCTGCCACTGGAGACCTCATATTCTTTCTCAAAAACCCTCCCCTGACACCTTCTCCTTAGGCAACCTTCTGGACTCTCATGTGAAAGGGGCCATCTCTTCAGGGAGGACAGGTGGGCTCATCTGGCTGGACACCCGGAGAAGCAGAGTGGGAGTACATGGGGTAGGTGGGAGGCAGCTTGCGAAACACTCTGATTGCCCCGATCACAAACAGAACTCCATCCTCTAGGTGATGATGAGGGACAAAAGGTAAGACAAGAGCCATAGAACATGACCTAAGCTGGCAAGGAAGCCCACCAGTGGCCATTCGGACGATGGGTTGAAAGGGACAGGATTGAAAGCAAAGAGGCATCTGGTACAGTCTTCAGCTAGAGATGACCGGATCTGAACGAAAAGGAGGAGACAGACAAGGCAAAGATTAAGGGGCCAGAGAGGCAGGACGAGAGGGGCAGCGCTGTCATGACCGTGGATAAGGAGGCCCCGTCCAACCTTACTGGTTCTGACCATCACTGCTACTGCACATGCAGCCTGTCAGGGGCACAGCTGCAAGGGCCAGGCGTCACGGTAGCTGTGCCATGCGCCCGTGATCCCCAGTTCCTGTCAGTACAAAACGGGACCATATGGCATTCATAAAAATGGCTCCGAGTGTGGAAATGAGAACTGGTTCATATTTGACCAGTAAGTAAAAACAAACAAAACCAAAAGCCAACTACCAAGAATCGGCCCCCCAAATGGCCCAGCCCATCTGCAAATAGCAGTCTAGCCCCACAGTATTGCAGCTGAGAGTCTGGGCGTTGGACTGAGATGGATCCTTCCTCAAAGTGGTCTGAGGGAGCGGGGCCAGAGGAAGGCCTTGAATCTCGGCGGTGTGCTCCCATGGTGCGTTGCAGTGGGGTGGGCTGTGGGAGGGAGTTCTGAGCCTACCACTCTAAAGAGGGTGCTCGTGATCTATGAGGGCGGGAGAAGAGGGAAAGGGGAAGATGAACAACGCAGAGGGCCAACTAAGTTTGTGGTCAGACCCAGGAATCCAGGGCTGCTTTGGCCTAGCTGTGAACCTTCGGGTAAGTCAGAGAACCTCCCAGCAGAGCTTTGGTTGGCTCTCCGTGAAACTTTAAATCTCGGGCCATGGTCCATGCACTGCAATCCTGCCAGCTCACCTGCTTGCCAGTGTGTGGGGATGTTTGAGAAGTCCCACAAATGGGGTTAGGGTCAGGGACAGGTAGGGAGAGGGGAGAAGGGGGAATCCCCTCAGCTCACAAGCAATCAAGAGCCCACCTACATCCATGTCTTAACAGGGTGTCTACCACCTGGCCGGGCTACTCCCAAACTATACGTGGACTGTCGCCACAGGCAGAATGCCAGGTTGCGGAGCCTTTTACAAGCTTCTTCTCACATATCTTTGTTCAAAATACTAGTCTGGAGGCTGGAAAATAATCTCTGTCACTTCAGAGGTGCCAAGAGACTTGGGAGGCAAACTGAATTCCCTTCCTTCTAGGAAAGACTGGGGCACCGAATTCCTTAGGGAGTCTAGCAATTGATTGATTGAACCGTCCATCCATCTACCCACCAGGCCAGCCAACCAGCAGGTACTATGTACGATACCAGGCCTGGTCAGGCAGGTTCTGTGCCTGGCCGAGGGACAGAGACTAAGCCCCTATCCTCAGGGATTGTGCAGAGCCTTGATGGCCAAGCTAATGAGTTAGGAACACAGGCAACAGGGAAGCACTGAAGGGCTTTGTCTGTCTTCCTCCCTCATAAACCCTTCCATGTCTGTCTTGGCTCTAAACTAAGATCCTTGACAATTCTACACCCAAGATATTTAAAGTTTATTCTTTAATGCAAAAGATCCTTTGATTAAATATGTAATTGTCTTAACACATTTTCTTTCTTTCTTTTAACCAATATCTCTAAGATTGGGGTAACAAGGATCAAGTTCACTGATGTTGCACAGAAGATGGCTTTGGAAATGTTAAAGACTTCCTGGGCCAGCCCCATCCTTGGATTACAAATGGGGAAACAGAGGCCTACAGGAAAGTAGAGAAGAGCAAGTCACACGGGAAGGGGTGGGAATGAGGCCCAGGGCCTTAGCTCCTGCCTCCCTGCCCCCTCCTTGGAGGGCTGCCTCTACCAGTGTGGGACAGGGGATTGGCAAAGGGTTTGACTTTGGAAGAGGTGGTAAGCTGTCCAAGTGCAAGTTCTCTACAAGCTACCCAGGAAAAGAAGTGAGAGGCCAGAACCACTCAGAGGATTAGTCTTTGGAGAAGGGTCATGTTCAACCCATATGTGACAAAGTGCTCTCAAAGTTATCCCTGCTCTGATCCTCATGGAGAGGTGGCTGGACTGGCAGGGATTACTCCGAGAGAGAAATCCATGAGGGTCACTGGGAAAGCTGGTGGCCAAGCGGGGACTGAAACCCAGGACTTTGGCGTCCCAGGAAAAATCTATGTCTTGGCGTTTTCCTTTTTAGGATATTGTCTTTTCAGAGAATGTGAAAAATAATTAAGGGACTTCACACTGAGGTATTGACATATGGTCTCCCACGCAATCTCTCTGTCTAACTCCACTAAAGCCCTAACCACCCGGTACTGTGATTATCTGCCTACAGGACTGCCTTGGTGCCTTCCCTCCTACTGATCCGCGCTCCTCAAGGAGGGCATGGTCTTATTGTGCACCAGCACTGAAGAGCTTGGCAAGGAGCCTGGCAAATGCCCCTCCCACGAAGGGAGAGTGGAGGATCACAGCCCATCCCAAGGGGCCTGAGCCCAGTAAGGGCTGCTGGTAGGGGCCACAGAACAGAAGAAATAACATATGCGGAGACTTTGCTTTGAGGCAGATGCGATGGTGGGTGGCATGGTATCCATTTCACAGCGAGGAAACTGAGGTTCAGGCAGGTGCAGTCACAAAGGAAGGGCATGAGTCCTGGGGCTCCCTGAAGCCTCGCATCAGGGTTCTTTGGTCCTTCAAGTCTATCTCCCACCCAAGGTTTGAGTCTCTTTCCCAATATCCCAAAGGGAGACCAAGGGCTTCAGCCTGAGGCCTTCAGCCGCTGCTTAGCCAGCTGCTTCTGTTCTTCACGTCGAGCCTGCTCTACGATTGAAGTGTTGCTCAACATATTTAATTCCCCCTCCCCCTGAACCTGCAGCCTGGCAGACCAAACTCTGTCCTTCCTGGGGCTTTCAGGAAGACACTGGGGAGCGGGGCTTGCTGGGCCGAGGATGGGCAAGCCCCTCAGTCAGGACCATCTCCCATCACCTGCTGAGGAGAACACTTCTTAGTTCTTTCCTCTTCTCAGAGCAGTGACGTTTTGGTGGGGTGGGGAGTGAGTTTTGCACCGGATGCTAGGAGACTGGTTCTGGCTCTGCCAGCCGAATGGACACCGACAACCCTTCTCTGGCCTCCTTTCCTGTCACTACTCAACAGGAGTTGGCTTTCCTTCTGTCATCTCTCACTGCCTCCTCCCTCCCCAGCCTACCCTGTCTCCCGCCATCCATTCCTCACTTGGTCACTGCTTAGACCCACTTCTCCCATTCCCAGTGATCTAGACAGGGCGGCAGCCTTCTCTATGGCCCTGCTACTTACCCCTCAAATGCTGTCCTGTTCCTGCTGAAAGAATCCCACCTTCAATGCTGTTCTGACTGGGTCACCCCCCAATCCCATCAGATCCTTGTTTGTGATGGTTCCTAGTCAGCTGAAAACTGAATAGTTCTCAGAGCTGAATTTTGGGGTCTGCCACCAGCATTTCAGCTTTAACTCCCTTGGTATCTCCCAATAGTTCTCTAGCTTTAAGCAGACTGACCCAAAAAGCCTTTTTGGGTTCTGATTCTAGGACAGCCAGAAACTGGTGGTCCTTCATTTTACTTTCGGCCCAGTCTCCTTATCTGTAAGCACAGAGATGCTTGATTAAATGGTAAAAAATAACATCTCATTTATTACTTCACTGCTCAAACATTTATACTCATCCGTCAGGTCTCCACCCGGATTTCGATCCTCCCCGGACTGCATTAGATCCCCTCTTAGACTCTCTCTTCTAGCACCTGCCACAGTTCATAGTTGTATATCCCTGGGATGCTCGATGTCATCCCCTTTCCCATTAGCAAGGACTGTCCACCTTGTCCACTGTGTAGTCCTAGTCTTGCCTAGTCTTGCCTGGGATTCTGACAAATATTGGTGGAATGATTAATAATGTAGGCCCCCTTGGGAGGCAGGAGGAGCCCTCATGGGCCACACCATCTAGGAACTCAGTCACTAAGGAAGAGGAAGCCTGCCTAACAATAGCACTCAGCAGAAGGCTGGGTGAAGTGCCCTAGGCAAGTGGATCTCCAGGGAAAAGGAAGAAATCCAGGAAAGCTTCTTGCCAGAGGCAGTATCTGGGCTCGCATGGTACACTAACCATAAAGCACATGCAGACTAGCCTGAAAGTGCACAGCCGCCTACTCAGAACTCTAGTGCCTTTTTCAAGTGGGTCCTAGAGGACCCTAAGACCCTGGGAGAAAGAACTCCCAGGATATTAGGGCTGGGAAAACTGTTTGCTCCAAACACATTTTACCTATAAGGAAACTGAGGCCCAGAGCAGGGCATGGACCAGTTTCTAAAGAAGCCCAGACCAAGCCTCATGAGGTCTTGTGGTAACTAGGTACCATGTGGCAACCATTTCATGCTAGGAGCTGCAGTGACCAATGGAATCGCAGAGCATGGTTTTTCTGAGGCCTGGTGCTCCTACCCCTTTCCCGAAGAGGTATCTACTTTTCATTTTCTTGAAAGGCAGTTCAGGGAGCAGGGTGCTCTGCTAGGTGGGAAGCATTGTTAGGCATACAGAGTGCTGATTTGGCAGTCACCTTGGGGTGGGGGGTGCAGGCTCCCTGCTGGAAAGGGCCACAGATCTTTCAGAGGGAGGCCTGTTTGTGACTTGTAAGCCCTCTTGACCTAAAACAGAGAGCCGCTTTCTGAGGGAGAGCAAAATAAGCAATAATCTTGGCTTCATTTATCATCCAGGTGCCTCCACAGGAGAGGAGGAACACAAAAGCCTTTTTTGTTTGTTTGTTTTGTTTTTGGAATTTGCAATTGTCTATTTTGTTAAGTCTTCCCACTAGGCTAGAATCCTGAGCTCCTGGAGAGTCAGGCCTGGGTCTTGCCCCTGAAATCCCCAGCAAGCCTAATACGGGGTACACTGTACAGTACAATGTTTGTTGAATAAACCATCCTTTCCATGTGGATGACTCCTTAGCTTGTCAAGACTTTGCAGAACGACAAAATATATCCAGAAACCCAGAAAAGAAGAATTCAGAGATAAAAGCACAAACGAATCAAATAGGAAAAACATCCAGCAGATATGATCAATAAAAGTTGGGTTCTTTCAAAATACTTCTAAAATAGACAAATCTTTGGCAAGTTTTGATCAAGAAAAGCAAGCATCAATAAGCAACACCAGAAAAGAAAAAAGGCATGAAGTGACGATGGAGAGATTTAAAAGAGCAGGAGAAAACCACACACAACTTTACAGCAATAATTTAAACATCAAGGTAGGTAATACAGGTGATCTATTATGAAATTACCAAAGCCCTTCACAACTGTTATCTCAATAAATCCTAACAAGAGCCCCATGCCTTGAACAGGCAGTGTTCCCACTATGCTTTCTAGAAAAAAGGAAGAGAGATTCAGAGGTGCACACCCAGCACAGGCCCCTGAGAAGCTAGCCCTCTGTCTCAAAGGTCATGGCCATGGAGCCTGAGCACATCTAGACATGGAACCAAACCACTCTTGCACTTCTAGCCATCCCTGTAAGCCCGCTGGTTGGACAGCCAGTCTTATTTCTTTTTCCACTTGAAATGTCATAAGGGGTTTCACTTTATTTTTACTTCAAAAGCAGCACCATAAAAATCCTTGATGATTAGAGGTCCAGCTGTCTTAAGTTGTTTGTCAAGGGATCGGTTACTCAAATCTCCTATGGAGGGAAACAATTTCAGGCGAGAAGCCATGGGAGCTGAGAAACACAAATGTCTCATCTCTGAAAGCTTTCAGATTCCCTCCTGTTCACCGCCTGGCCTGCCCCCTGCTCCCTCTCCCCTAACCCCACCATCTGCTCTCCAGAGAGCAGATCAAATTTTTGGGCTAAGGTACTCTGGCGCCAAGGACTCAGCCCCTCCATGCGTCCCCCTGCCCCCTACTAACTCAGAAATCCAACACCAGGACCCAAATGGACTGCAGCCACATGAAAACACAAAGTAAAGTTTATAAAGCTTTATTAAACATTTCAAACAGCTGTGCAACGAACACACCAGAAAGAAAAGCTCTAGAACAGCAGTCCAAACATTTCCCAAGTGTGGCCTTGCAGCCTCACAGTCCCATTCCCTAGATGGACTGCCTCCAGTTCTCTTCTCTGCCTGGCCCACCTCCCTCTCCCCTCAGGCAAAAGAGAGACGGATGGTTCAGACTGGGAGGACAACCATGCTGATCCCCAGTGGGCAGGGCCAGGAGAAAGTCTCGTTTGCCAACACTGTTACTGAAGCGCAGAAAAAGAAGCAAGTGACAGTCACAAAGTCTTCCTGTGTATTCTTCATAATGCACAGTCTATATGCGCAGGAACGGAGAAGCTCCTGGCGGGAGGACGATGACCACTGCTCCCCTCTGTCTTGTCTGAACCACCTCGGAATCCAGTGTGCTGGTCACTCTGCAATCCCCATGCTAAATAAAAACTGTAGCGGCACCTACTATATATAGCTAGCTACTGCTAAACCTCAAAATCAGAATACACTCGATAAAGCTTTTTTAAAAGGAATACACACACACATATTTGTACATACATACACACATACACACACACACAGGGCACATCAAAAAATATCTAAACACCTATCAGGGGACTAATGGCTGTTATGAAACACACAAGTACTCTCCCACTCACTCAGCTGGGGACTGCTAGATCTACGTGAACACACCATACTTCAATCCCGCAGAGCATGCACGGGAGACACAATGAGGCCCCCCTCCTTGGGACAGTTAAGAAAGACAGGAGGAAGGGCAAAGGAAGTGGGGCTGGGCCAGCAAGCAGGAGCCCAGACACCAGGTGAAAGAGCAACATCTATCTGTTGCTTCCTTTCTTAAAAATGAAGGGGAGAAAATATTGGGAGATTTGTGGACAACAGTCAAGACATTTTTCTGTCTAGCCTGCTGAACAAGGAAACAAGCACGAAAAAGCGAGGCTCTTGGGCATCAGCAATCTCTTCAAATTCGAGATAAGTGCAAAAACGAGCCCTGTCTTAGACAGGTGCTCCCCCCAAAAGGAAAGGGGTAGAAGAGAAGGAAAACCGGGAGAGGAATGAGGAGTCACTAATATTCTGGGAAGGAAGGAGACCCTGACAAGGAGGGGTCATGGAGGTGACAATGAGACTGGCATTTTATCTGCCCAGGTCACTCTGGGGCAGTTGACCAGGATGGGTACAGACTCCTCACCATAATGAAGCGAGGGGGTGGCCATCCTACAAGCCAGGACCAAGATGGGGACAGAACACACACAACCACAAGACCACCCATGACTACAGGACTCTATGATAAAAGCACCGGTCAGTGCCATTATTCACATTATAAGGATAAAACATCACAGGCCAAAAAGGCGCCATCAGGAATGTGGCACCCGCGAGGCTGCGGGATTTGAAACTCCAATGCTTTATGACCTATGTCAATGCCTCCCCTCCCGTCTTCTGCTTCCTTGGAAAGCTAACAGAGCGGGCTGTTAAGTGCCCACAACACCAGGGTCATGCGCCGATTCTGGAAGCGGGGAATCAGAGCAGTGGTACAGGAAACAGTTTCCCCAGCAGCTATAGCAGATGAGGAACAGGGCTGCCAGGAAAACCAAGGCACAAATTGTGCAAGGCTTCCGCTCCAGGAGGAAGCTGAGCAGGTAGAAGCCCATGAACATGGAGTGGCTAAACCACAGGGCGGGGTTGAGGGGCTTGGGGATGAGGAGGACAGGCAGCAGCCACTGGAGGCAATACATGATCTCTGCTGGGCAGGGCCTTCGCCAAGGCTGCCAAGCACCGCTGCAGGAACCGACCTAATGCGAGCCAGCGGGCGCGGGCAGCTGCCCTCCGCTTTCTTCAACCCTCACTCTGCAGGAGCTGAGCCGCTGTGCTCTCTGGCTGTCAGCCCGGGATCACCAAGGCAGCAGGGATCCTGAAGAGAAAAGTCAACACAACAGACACACAAAGGACAGACAGACAGACAGACAAAAAAAAAAAAAAAAAAAAAAAAAACAGGAACAGAATGTATACTTATTTGGGAAGATGGATCATGGTTAACAACAGTAAATGTGAATGCCCTTTCCTCCCTGCCCACCCATGGAAGTTCCACTCCTTTCCAAGTCACCAGTTCAGGAAGCCTCCTGGGATGTCTCCCCTGGGCTTCTACTGGGGGCTCGGGGAGAGGGCTCTCTGGCACGGTCTGTACAGTGGACTGGCTTTGCCTGGGCTCTGCCCAGCAGAGATCATGTATCGCCTCCTGGGGCTGCGGCCCGTCCTCACAGGGCCCAGACCTCACAATACCGCCCTGTGGTTGCCACAGAACGGCCATGGGCTCTGTGCTGTGCCCCCACGTGGTAAGGACAGGGTTCTGTATCTATTATCTCTCCTGGCAGTAGGTGCTCAGGCAACGAGTGGCGAGTTAAAGCAGTTAGCGGCGCACTGCGGGCCCCCAGTACAGGCAAAGGATCTCTAGGAAGTTGCAAGCGGCGGCAGCACCACCAAATACTTTGTTTTAAGATGGCACCCTAGGCCGAGCTTGCTTTTTTTTTCAAGTAATCCGGCGTCATTTTGCCAAAACCAGCCAACTTCTTCGAAAGTCGATGCAGAGAAAAATCACTATGCCACTTCATCCAAACTGAACTCGCTTGGATCATTACACTTCCATCTGTTGCTGGCACTGTATAGAACCTGACCTCCATGAGCTTTTAATCAAAATTAATTTTCTATCCACATAAGGGTAAACGCCAGTTGGCCCCTGTGTCAGGTAGCTTGCTAGAGAGAGGTGCTTGGCGGGACACTGGTATGCCGAGGGCCGCGCTCAGAAACGGCGTTTGGGTCTTCCTGCCCGAAAACCCGCGATCGCGATCCGCGAGGGACCCGTAAGACGGGCACTCTGAAACGGACCCGCCTCGCCTGGAAAACAGCGCTTGCGGTAGCCACGATCCTCCTGCAGCGGGAGCGAAACCCCGCTCCTCGCTCCAGCCGCTCAGCGCAACGGGTACAAAGCACCCCACTGGCCAGCGCAGACCTGCCAGGCCTGGGGGAGGGGAGCAGAAGACAGAGGTTGAAACAACCTGTTCTGCCGAAAACTATCCCCGACACATTCCGACTACTTCTAAAAAAGCTCATTCCTCCCGCGCATAGAAAGGGCGCGGATCCTTCCCGCATCCCTCCCAGATACTCGGAGACGACAGCTTTTGCGCCCAGAGCGCAGTGTCCTGGCTCAGCTCCCCACAGTAGCCACCTCGCCTGCACCTCCTGATCTCCTCCCACCGCAAGAAGCGGGATGCCAAGAATCAGACAAGCGTTACGCGCTCAGGGACTCTAATGAAGCAGAGGACCTGGGCTTAAAACTCACACGTTGAATATTAGGAAGAGTGATGAGCACGGGCCTGTGATGCCAAGGCTCCTGAAAGGGGCACCGTTTTGTCTCTACAGGGCAGACAATCCCTGCCTAACTTCAGTTTTCCACCCATGCCTTAAGTGGGGTATAGGGCAGCAGTGGAGATTAGGTTCAAACATGCAGGCCAGGGCTCAGAGAGAAGGGCGCAGCACCAGGAGGTTTGCAACCCCTACCCTAGCCCTACGCTCTACCCAGAGTCACGGTACCCTTTCATTTTACACGAAAATTCAAAAGCGAGCACGGTGGAATCTTCTGGAAGGGGGCTAAGATGGAACTCAGGAGGCGGGGGTCGGTGTGGAAAGAGCAGATGGATTATTTTTTTCCTTTCCTGGCGAATGAGGATCGCCCCCAGTCACCCCTCCTCACGAAGCCCCCGCCAAGCGCGCATGCGCACTTAGGTGGCGGGCGGGTACTTAAGGCGCGGCCGCCGCAGCTGCGGCAGTGCGCCCTACAGCGGACTCCGAGAGACGAGCAGACCTCGGCGAACCCTCGCTCTCGACCACCCACCCAGCACTCTTCGGAACCATGGCGGCAGTGGCGGCAGCCTCGGCTGAGCTGCTCATCATCGGATGGTACATCTTCCGCGTGCTGCTGCAGGTAAGTGTGCTGGGGTTCCGGGTGGGAGATGGTTCCCAGCGCGTGTCCCCTGAACCCGCAAGCCCGCGTCGCGATTGCCGCCTCCTATTCCGATTGCCGCGATCCCTGCCCGCCCAAGTGCCGCCGCCGGCACCGCGCGTCCCCAGTCCATTCCCTGCGCCGTCCTCTTAGCGCAGAACTGTGCGCCCGCGCCCGGCTGGGAACAAAGACTCGGGGCGCGGCGGGCGACCGCTGCGGACGATCAACCGAGGCTTTTAGCGACCTACGCGGTAAGAAAAACCCGCTACACCCAGACTCGACCCTGGGAGGGAGGCGGGGCGCTTCTGTTTCGAGACTTTACAGCTCGCAGAGCAAAAATTTTCCGCCTTAAAAAATTGCGCATTGCGGGGAAATTTTCTTAAAAAATATACATATATATATATATGTATATATATATAAAATGCTTACGGGGGTGGGGCGAAAAATAAGTTAGAAAAAGGCACTTCTCAGAAAAAAATAAAAATCACTTCTCAAAAAAACCCCACAACGAATTAGAGGAAAAATTGACAAAAAGAAAAATGCGCATTGCAGGAAAATAAATCAGACAAAAGCACTTGGTAGAAAAACGCATTAGATAAAAAGCGCATTGCAGGAAAAAATTAGACAAAGGACCTAACTTTAAAAAAATGAATTGGAGAAAAACACTTTGAAGAAAACAATTAGAGGAAAAAGCCCTTCGCAGGAAAAATGGAAGGGGAAAAAAGCGCTTCCAAAAAAGGAAAAATCGCTTTATGGTAAAACAAAATCGAATAGAAGCAAAAGCGCTTTGTGTAAAAAGAAATCAGAAGAAAGCGCTTTGCCCATAAAATCATTTACCCTAAAAGCTCCCTTTGCAGGAAAAATTCCCTGCTAAAGGAATCCTTTGCCAAAGGAATCACATATTTCCTTCAAGGTGTTCCTGGAATGCTGCATTTACTGGGTAGGATTTGCTTTTCGAAATCCTCCAGGGACACAGCCCATTGCGAGAAGTGAGGTATACCTAAGTTGTGGGTCCAATCAGCTTTCCACCATGCAGCGCTCAGCGCAGTTGGAAAAGCTCCAGCTGCCCTGACTCGTGGACAAGCTGTGCTCGCGCCCGCCTCTCCAGCCCACGCTGGACAGGCGGGCGGGGCAGGGGGTGGGGCAGGGGCGGGCACAGCAGCTCGCAGACACGCTGCGGGTGCTCTTTACTAAGGGCGGGTCCTGGGTTTCTCACACAGGTGTTCAGGTACTCCCTGCAGAAGCTGGCGTACACCGTGTCGCGGACCGGGCGGCACGTGTTGGGGGAGCGCAGGCAGCGAGCCCCCAACTGAGGTCCCAGCTCCCACCCCTGGGCGGCCGCATCATCAGATGCTCCTGTGTATCTCAGCTAGCATGGGAGCCAGTGCCGCACAGGAATGGGGGGTCCCCTGTGTTCCCTTGCCAGAGGAGCACTTGGCGAGGTCAGTGAGGGGCCGGTAGGCCTCCGGAGAAGCAGTACCGACAATGACGACAATACCAGATCCCTTCCCAACCCCTTTGCCCCATCCCACTGCGGGGCATGGTGGGGGAGGAGGGGGAATGGGGGAGCAAATCCCTGAGATCCGGGCATAGGCACCACATTCTGATCTGGACCAAGTCGGGACAGCACCATCCCAGCCCGGCAGCCACGGCCATGCCAGCAGGCCGCACCACGGAGATCCAAACACCACACCAGCCAGCAGAATGGACATTCCGACATCGCCAGCCGAAGCCCTGAATCTCGGTGCAGCAGAGAACACCAACGGCGTGCCTGTGTGGCGGGACTGGAGGGCGTGGGTGAGGGGGGAGGAGGGGTGAGAAATGGAGTGGGGCCCTCTCACTGTCCCTTGCCTACAGCACATGCATTCCAACCTTGCTGCCTATGCTCCCTCAATCCTCCTATCCCCCTCATTGCTTCCCAAGCCCACCCCTCCTCAAAGAGATGTGTCACTTGATTCGGACCTATTCAACCAGTAAACAAATCCCATCTTTACTAAAACGCCTTCTCCAAGCCCCTGGCCCCTCACTGATCTTGCTTTCCTTGGTCTCACGCAGTTGTGGTCAATATTGTGGTAATCGCTAATTGTAATAATTGTTTAGGTGTGCTTTAGTTGTGTCTCCCCAGCTAGACTGTAAGCTCCTGGAGGACAGGGACCGCCTCTGGAAAAAATAAAAAAAAGTACCTCCCCCATCTCGCACAGTGTCCCAGGACCCTGCGGGGTGGTGGAGGCGCACCAAAAAGTTGTCTCTTGCGGCTTCTTTTGCGGCATCAACACACACTTCTAAGACTGGGCTGATGTGCCCATTGTGCAGTAGGCACACTACTTGGGGGAGGGAGGAAATGAGGAGGGGGAATTGGAATAAAGTGGGCTCCTAACACACCCAGCCCCATCTCAACGCTGTCCTGAGATAAAGGACCATTTCCCCCTCCCCAAAAACAAAAGCTGACAACTTCACTTGTCCCGGAATAAGGGACTACTTTCCCTTGCCCAAAGGGGTGGGTGCCTTCACTTGTGGTCCTGGGATAGGGGACACAGCAGATAATCATCATGGGAAAGATGGGAGGAGGGGTAAAATGGTGGGAATAGCCCTCAAAATGGAGGACTAGGGACCCCAGGGGGTGATTTCAGAGCACAAAGCCTTACTCCAGGTCTCCATCCAAGAGCCCCAAAGAAATGAGTAATGGGCAGGGTGGACACTGGCCTGGACAATGGGCATGGGATAAGAGGTGTGGTGTAGCACCTCCTCCATCCATCTTAACACTCCAGGGCCCACACCAAGCCCCTCCAAGGGCAACCTGCCTGGCCCCACCCTGCCCCGTAAACCTCTCTCCCATTACTGGGTTCCTTGCTTTTCTCAGCACTAGCCTCCTTATTCTTAGGGACGCTTACCAGGTCCCTGGCCCTGGGCTCTCCCCTGCCATCATGTCAGGGCGGGTGGTGGGCTGGCTGCTCGGCTTCAGACTTCTCTTCCCTCTCCCACTCCTCAGTGAGGTGGGGCTCTTCTTACATGGGGTCAGCTGACTCTCACCAAATGGCCCTGCCGCCTGTTCAGCCTTGTCTCTGGCTTTATGTGTCCCTGTCACTACGCACCTGTTCCTGGATCAACACCAAGGGAGGCAGTTGGAGGGCCATAAATCTCTCTTCCTGCCATTTCCTCAAATCCCTTAGTCACAGTTGTCACAAACACTTCTGGAGCACAAAGTACCTTGCCCCCTTGAGCCTGATCATGTTTCCCTCCCTTAAGCCTCTTAAGTTTCTCAGTCCAGTCACCAGCACCTGAAGGCACCTACAACTTCGTTCAGCATCAGAGAATTATGGGGGTGCGGGTGCAGATCTTGGTTCTGGTCTTGGTTTTGCCATCAAGAAACCTAAGGAGGCCGGGCGCGGTGGCTCACGCCTGTAATCCTAGCACTCTGGGAGGCCGAGGCGGGCGGATCGTTCTGAGCTCAGGAGTTCGAGACCAGCCTGAGCAAGAGCGAGACCCCGTCTCTACCAAAAATACAAAGAAATTAACTGGACAGCTAAAAATATATATATAGAAAAAAATTAGCAGGGCATGGTGGCGCATGCCTGTAGTCCCAGCTACTCGGGAGGCTGAGACAGTAGGATTGCTTGAGCCCAGGAGTTTGAGGTTGCTGTGAGCTAGGCTGACGCCACAGCACTCACCCCAGGCGAGAGAGACTCTGTCTCAAAAAAAAAAAAAAAAAAAAAAAAAAAAAAAAAAAGAAACCTAAGGAACCCAGACAGGTCACCCTCCACCCCTCACCTTCAGTTCCCCTTGGTAAGAGGGCCTCTAAGATCCCAGGGAACCCCAACATAGTAGAAACACTCTGCTGTCCAAGTGGCAACCAGGACTCATCAGGACTTGGACAGGATGTGCAATCTGAGACTCCATCTTCCTTAGGCTGTGTGGCTACAGCTGCTACCATAGCCTGAAGGTGAGGCAGGTCTCCTTTTGCCCCGGGCTGACTCATCAGCGGGCAATGCCCACAATCCCTCCCTTCTGAAGCCCATATCTTGGCAGGCCTCAAGACTGGGAGTTTCTGTGGTTTTTCCACACTAAACCCACAGAACCGTGAACATATTTCAACATGTGTTCTCAATGAAGGCTGACCCTCCCCTCAGAGCCTTTGAAGGGTGTGCCCATGGCCCCACTGCCTCAGATGCTCTAACATCAGCCCAAGTGACAAGGTAGCTGAGTTTAAGGAGGCAGCCAAAGCAGCATGAACAGTCTGAGTGCTCTGGACACAGTATTTCCCGTGCCCACCCCTTAGAAGGCAACAGGCTGCGGGTAGTCTCAGAGCTTTTTAGATGATCTTGGCAAAGCCCTTTTCCTCCATCATGCATCAGGGCTGAGTGTGGCATGGTGAGATGACAGAAATCCAGGCGAGGTCTGCCCTGGTGGCCTGCACCTGCACGGTTGGGCTTGAATGCGCAATGTCCACTTCCCACTTTCATTCTCTACCCCCAAACCCTCATGTTCTGGTAGCAAACTTAACCCGCCAGAGATGACAAAGGGAATGCATTCACTTTCCATCCTGTGCAATGGTCCAAACATATCTTGTTTATAAAGTTTTTCCACAAGCTATACCATTAGAACATTTTATTCTGAAAGAGAGCAATGGGAAGTGTTGAAAATGACTAGTGTTTTATTGCAAAGCCTTTAGTCACAGCACTAAATGGCCCCTTTCCCTAAACCACCATTGCTCCCACAAGACTTTGCCTCCACAAGGCCAAGGACAGAGCAAATGAGTTGTGAGGGGCGTGGAATGGCCTTGTGGGATCCAGCAATAGGTGAGACCCTTGGGACTAATCCCTGAGAAGGATGTTAATTTCTTGGTCTAGAACTGAAGTTAAGTTGAGGGGTGGGGGTGGGGTGTTAGGTACCACAACCTTCAGAGGGGTGGGGTGCTATGTGACACTGTTACCTCTATCTGTGGAGTATCTGAATTTGACTGAGGGAAGGGATGTCTGTTCTTGGGGCGGGGCAGGGCAGGGGCAGGTTTCATGAGCTTCCGCTGCAGGGCCAGCAACAGCTTATTACAGGAGGGTTGGATGGGGGGTTTGCTGTGAGCCATTCACTATTTTAAAACACGTTGTATCTCCTCAGGAGCCAACACCCCAAACGGAGATTCTGAATTTGCAGTTAGCTTTTTCCCCAGAGATTTAAACATGTGCACTCATGCACACACACAAAACAGTATTCTAACAACAGTCTCTTTTTCCCTGGTGACCTCTGACTTCCTCTATATGCCCCAGAGAAATGTTGTCACCATCTTCTCTGGGAATGATCCCATTTATCCTCCCTTCCCTCCTTTTCCCTCCCACAGGGCCCAAACCCCAGCAGGATCCAGATTCCTGAGCATTCCCAAAGCAGGAAGTCAGAGAGGCAGGCAACACATGGTCCTTGGTATATCACCCAGTGACAGGCTTGAAATGGAATGCATGTGTTTCAAAGATAGGAGAGCAACAACAAGAAAAGACAGCCTAACCCAGATTCCTCTTTCAAACAACGTATTACAGATAAAAGTTAAACTGTTTTTGGCAGCAACTCTAACAAGACCAATTTCAGATATGGATTTGATCTGATCATTGGAAACCAACCAGGATTCCAGTGACGGCATCTTTTAATAGATTTGCTCAACGTTAATTAGTCTCTGATTTAAGACAAACAAGCAAACAAGATCTAACACTTGACACTGGCGCTTAAGCTGGAACTTTTTTTTTTTCTGCCGGCTTTGGTGTTGCCGTCCAGAAGGCTGACGGGATGGTTGGACCACGTCAGGCAGGGCAGAGAAGCCGTCCCAACACACCAGTTCCCTGAAGGGGATAAAAGACGATCCGAACCTATAAACAGAAAGGCCGTTTCTTTCCTATGACAGACCCCAGTCTCCCAACATTTAGCGTTGAAAAGGGACACGGAAGCCTGGAAGGAAACTAAGGAAGATTTGGAAAAAGCAGGAAAAAGCTACTGTCCCCCGTCCCCCATCCCCCATTCTTCCTTTCCAAGCCATTAGTGTGCCAGGCATTCCGTTCCTTCAGCTGCCCTTGAGGGCCACTCCCCACACATATTGGGGGAAAGGGAACGGGTGTCCCGACTTGAGGTAAACTTAGAGGGAGTAAAAAGCGCCCGCGACTGGAAGCAGAGCGTCAACCTATCACCCCAGACACGAAAGCGGGGACCCGGGGCGGGAGACCCTTTTCTACTCTTTTCCCCACGCCTTCTGATTTAAAAAATGCAACTGAAGTGGTGGCAACAATGACAGGCCTCCCACAAGGTGGGTCCCCTGCCATGGGATCCGGGGCCGAAGAGGCGGGGGTCGCGCTCCCTAGCCCCGCGCCCCCCGGCTCTGCCTGCCTTATTCTGGGAGGGCACTGACCTTGGAGGCCGGAGCGAGAACCTAGGAGTCCAGTGCCCCTCCCCCTGGGCTGGGAAGACACCCCTAAGGCCCAGGCTAGGGCCAAGCAGGGCAATCACTTGACGCCGGACAGGGGTGCTCCCCCTCCCCCCCTCCTGGTGTGTGCGGAAGGAAAATCCCAGCGTGGGGACCCGGCGACGCCTAAGGTGACCCAGAAGGGACAACATGGCGGCGCGGCCGCACTGAGGGCCTCTCATCCCGCCCCCAGCAGGCTGATGCCACGGTACCTGCGAGCCCTGCCATGGCGCCGCTGCCACTGTCGCCGTCGCTGCCGCAGGCTGCCTCCACCTCTGCTTGCCACGGACGCCGCAGGAAGCCGGGGAGACGCCCCCTTCGTCTTCTAGTTGAGCCGGCTGAGGACCCCTTCGGGGATCGGGCTGCCTACAGCGACGCCTGATCACACAGCCCAAAGTGGGAGGGTCATCCTTGCACTATAGCCCCTTAATATCCGCCACAGAAGATCCTCTGAGGACTTTCTGTGTACTTTTACAAAAGTCTGGGAGCGCTGAGGTCTTCAAACCCCAATAATTTCTAATCAGGCGCAGCTGGGCAGCCCCGAATCACGGGCCCATGGACCCCTCATGCATATGCAGCAGATTGTGATCTTTGCTCATAGAGAGTCGAGCGGGCGTACTTTAGTCCCGCGTCGGTGAGTCCCGGGTCAAGATGTGCCCCGTGGGTGGCCCGTGAACGCAGGGAAAACGTTCCTGTGGCTCGAAGTCCACTCCCTCCCTGGCCCTCTCATGAAGGGGCCAAGGCTAGGAGCGAAAGATCTGGGCTCTGAACTTGGGACCTGCCTTGGGTCAGAACCCTGACTCCTCCCCTTGCCCTGTACCTTAGGCGAGCAAGTCCACCGCTACTCTCAGCTTCCTGAAGTCTGATGAAATGCCGACCTCTGAGTTGTTATGGGCACTGAATGAGTCAGCGTGTTCGTTCATTAGCTAATTAAGCACATTCCTTGAGCGCTTACTGTGTGCAAGCGCAGTGCTAAAGGCAAGGGAGTAGAAGTGGGTGACCTGAAGGCGCTGCCAGTCTAATAATCACTAATAATTTTAATCAAATCAATACATAGTCATGCATCATGGGAAGGCCTGCGAGGGACAGTAAAGAGTGTTATGAGAAATTAATGAAGTCCTAGTGTAGGGTGGGAGGTGAGGGTGGAGCCTCCCTGGGAAGATGGCATTTAGGCTAAGAAACCAAGGACGATTCGGAGTTGTGCCGGGCAAAAGTGAGGAGGGAAAATGTCCTAGGCAGAAAGAACAACTTGTCCCGGATGTGGAGGTGGGAAGGAGCAGAGTGAGGGTGAGAGGTGAGCAAGGAATAGGGCAGGTAGCGCTACATAATAGATTTGGCTTTTATCTTAAGAATCAAGGGAAGTCGTTTTCATCAGGGCAATGGTATCAAATTTGGGTTTCTTAAAAGGCCACCCCGGCTGCATGGCTTGGAAGGTACTCGGCAGTGGGTGTGGGGAGACTAGTTAGGAGGCTTTTACAGCTTTCCAGGCATGAAGCAATGGTGACTCAGACAGGGTGGTGGCCTGGGGAGTGGAGAAGGAAAGGACGTAAGATCGGACTTGGGCGAGTGCTGATGGGCAATAACACCCAGCTGGCATGTCGTCTTGAGGTGAAAGGGCCCTTGACCAAGGTGATGAGAAAGCCTGAAGGAGGAACAAACTGAGAGGGAAGATCAGAAGTTTGGCTTTGAGAAGTTAAGTTTGACATGCCTAGGCAACATGCAGGCCGACAGGGCCAATAGACAGTTTTACATGAGCTGAGCTCCCCAGCTCAGAAGGGAGGCTGGGGCTGGAGATAGAAATGTGGGTGCCATCAGCACACAGCTCATGGCATCGGATGAGAACCCAAGGGAGGGATGGTAGATAGAAGAGTGGGCGGAGAAGGAAGAGCCAGGCAAGGAGACTGAGAAGCAGTGGCCAGTGGTGTAGACTTGCTCAGCAGGGATGATGCTGTGGAGAAGAGCACCACTGGGTTTGGGAATGAGGAGGGTTTGTGGACTCTATCCTTTATGTTGCAAGTTAAAAAACAAACAAAAAAAACCCCTCAAACCCCTAAATCAATTGGCTTAAAAAATAAGTAGCTTGCCACTCAGTGGCAGACGAATGGCATGGCTTGACCATGTCATCAAGGACCCATATTAGTTTCATCTCTCTGCTGTCTTTTTGTTTCATGCTCATGGCCACAACATGGCCACCCAGTTCCTGGGGCCACATCCAAGTCAAGGAGATGTCCATTCCTCCTCTAGCTGAGACTCGAACAGGCCTGGATGTGGCCTCTCACCATCTCGCTGCTTACGGACTAGGGGACCAACACATCCATGCTAGGGACACCTGGTATCCAACACTGGAGGGAAAGTGGAGTCTTGTAGTGGAAGCTCTTGTTTAGAAAAAGAGAGGGAGCTAAGTGCTGGCAAGGATGTGGAACAACTCAAAATTTTTGCATGCTGCTGACAGCACAGGATCTCGGTATAACCACTTTGGGAAACTGGCAGTATTTTCTAAATCTAAACATACACCTGGGCTACTTGTTTAAGACTTAAAGAATTTATTTAAGAAAATAGCAATTTATAAATTGGGAAGTACCAAATCCAGTACACCTGTGCTGTGACCTAGAATTTACCCTCCTAGGAATTTACCCAAGAGAGATGAGTGCCTGTGTCTACATAAAGACTTGTGCAAGACGTTCATAGCAGATTTATTCATAGCTCAAACTGGAAATGGCTCAATGTCCATCGACAGGAGAATGGATAAACAAACTGTGGCGTGTTCATCCAATGGAATACTGTGTGGTATATAGTAATATAAAAGAACTACGGATACATGTAACACTATGAATTAACCTCACATATGCTGTGTGGACTAAAAGAAGCCAGACACAAAAACAGTACATGCTGTACGATTCCATTCATACGAAGTTTAAGGGCAGGAAAAGCTACTCTATGGTGATAGAAATCAAAATAGTAGTTACCTGGGTCAGGTTGGGAGTAGAGAAAGGAGAAAGAGGGACTTTTCTGAGGTGCAGGAAAAGGACTGTACCTTAATCTGGCTGGTGATTACATGAGTAGAAATTCATCAAACCATGCCTTAAGACTAGGGGGCTTTATGTACTTTATCTGTGTTATACCTCAAGAAATATAAAAGAAAGGAAGGGGTCCCATCATCCCATGGCATGTGACATATGCTGCCAAGCAAGGATCGGAAGTCCATTTTGGGGGGGGGGGGCGGTATCATCTTCCAGTAATTTCATGCCAGGTCTGGGCATTGACAAGACCTCAGCGGCCAACCCTTTTCCCCCTGGGGCTCCAGAAGGTGGGAGAAGGTGAGGCCAGGGCTTCTCACTCACGTGGAGCCAGCTGCTGCCCAGCTGGTGGTTCTCCTCTCTGCCCACGAGACTGCTCTGCCCTCCGAGCTCAGTTCTAGGTGGTAGAAACAACACCGACACTGACTCTGACTTGAGGGACCTGGAAGGTCTTTGTAGCTTAAACCTTTGCTGAGCAGACCTCAACTTCCTGCCAAGGCCTCCCCAACTTGCCCCTACCCACCAGACACCCAGAGTCACCCAGGACTCCCGCTCTCTCCTGCTCCACCCCCCCCCCCACTCCCCATCTTGTTCATTTCTCCTGAATCCCGGCCTCTTCTGTCTCCACCGGCAGAGTTCAATCTGGAGGCAGTAACTGTCGAATGAATGGTGACTGAATGACTGAAAGGCCAGGCCAAGCTTTCTCATTTGTTCCCTAAGCCTCTGATTTAGCTGGTAACCAAATGAAATGCATTTGGAATTGGATGGCAAATTTGGGGCTAAATGATAGAGTATCAGGAAATGGTTATGTTATGAATAGAACGATGTTTTGTGAAATCACAATATCTACTTTCCTATACCATCACTCTGTTTGACAATTACTTTTTTTGGAAAATCAGCGTTATTTCCTTACCAAGATTTAGATTCGGGAAATTCAACCTGTAATGAACCAGTAGTTGGTTATTAAAACACCAAAGAAGCTATGTGATATCAAAAGTTTTAAAATGTAGTAAGAAATATTGTTACCAACATGATCAAAGAAAGAAGTAAGCTCTGGAATAACACAGACTGTAGCCAGAGTGCTGGGGTTTATTGTACATTTACTAGCCGTGTGTCCTTGAGCAAGTTAATAAGCCTCTCTGTGCCTCAGTTTCCCATCTGTAAAACAGGGAAAACATTAGACTCTACCTCATATGGTTGTTTGCGGGGATTCAATGAGTTCATTTTTTTGTTTTGTTTTTTGAGACAGAATCTTGCTCTGCAGTCAGGCTAGAGTGCAGTGACACAATCGTAGCTCACTGCAGCCTCGAACTCCTGGGCACAAGTGATCCTCCTGCCTCAGCCTCCTGAGTAGCTGGGACTACAGCACTGTGCCACTGCACCCAGCTAATTTTTAAATTTTTTGTAGGGACAGGGTGTGCTATGTTGCACAGGCTGGACTCAAAGTCCTGGCCTCAAGCAATCCTCCCGCTTTGGCCTCCCAAAGTGCTGGGATTACAGGTGTGACCCACCGTGCCCGGCCAATGAGTTCATATTGTAAAATGCTTAGAATAGCACTTGTCACATAGCACTCATAGTTACTTGTTGTTACAAATGGGTAATAAAAGTATCCCAGGGACTGGAAGAACTGTGGGACCCGTAGTGGGGAAGGCCCCTCCCAACCATGCCCCATAAAGCTCCAGGACAACTGGGTTCAAATCTCTGACCTGCTTTCATGACCTTGGGAGTTTTCCCAAGTCTAAGGCCCTTTTGTTCCAGACTTCTTGGGGCTTGTTCACTTGGGACGCAAATGTTATTTTATCCAAGTCGGTGGCGACACCTAGTGGTAATATGGGGAACTTATTCTTAATAATCTTTCATCAATTTACTGATACAAATAATGATATATTAAGCTCTTACTATGTGCCAGACAGTGTTACATGAACTGTCTTAGCTAATTTTAATGTAATATTATGAAATATAGGCTGTTATCATCCTTATTTTATGGTAGAGGAACCAAAAATTCAGAAAGATGAAGTCAGTTGCCTCAGCCTGCACAGTTTATAGCAGACAGATTTGAACCTAGGCTACACGGACCTGAAGTCTGAATTTTTAACTCTTTTATGCCAGGTTTCTGGATGAGTCCTGGGAAAACATGATAAATCATATTCCTTCCCCGATGCAGAACATAACTCTAGTCTGTAGCTATTTTAGGGGGAATAAATGAGCCTCAGACTCCCATGCTGGGATAATCTGTAAAGTACCTCCCAGTCTCCATTGGAGAGTTTGGAATGGAGGGAGAAAAGTCCTTCCCAGAAGATTATGAGATCCTGCTAAGGACTAGCTGTGAGACCTAAATTCCAGAGTCCCAACTGTCGTTCCTTTATTCATCCATCCCTACAGCAAACATTCGTTGAGCACCTATCATAAGCCAGGCATTGTGCTAGGCTCTAGAGATACAGCAGTAAGCAAGACAGAAAGGGTCTACGACTTCACTGAGCTCTGTGGGGACTCCAGACTAGCAGGGACGTGGATCCCGAGGCCAGATCCAGGAGGCCAGAATGGCTCCAAGTCTTGGAGTGCTGGATGGCCCAACCTTCAGCCAAGGCTCAGAGAAGGAAGCTGGAACTTCCACCCCCCCCAACTCTGAATCAGCCCCCACTGCATTGAGCCAGAAGAGCTCAGTAGCCTGAATTCAAGGACACCTCTGGGGTCCTTCAGAACATTTCAGTCCTGTCTCCAACACGCATGCACCATGTGACCTTGGACAAATCATGTTACCTCTTGGAGTATCAGGTTCCTCAGCTATCGGGTCTGATCATAGTACTTCTACTTCCCTCCTGGGATGGTTGTGATGCTTCTATGCTCTTATGCAGAGGTAGCAATTGACACAGGGCACAGAGTGCAGTAAACACTCAGGAAGCAGTGGCTGCCCTTGCATCCTCTGGGATTCCACGCAATCCCTGGGTCCTACAAGAAAGATCGCTAATCCCACACATTTTGTCAACCATAAGACAAACGCTGAAAACCTTTTTTGTGGTCTCAATGATCAGGTTATAAACTCAACTGCAGAACTCACTGAAAGTATTTTGAACACAATGAAGAGACACCTAAATGATTGAATTAAAAGGTCTTTTGAAGTATTTTCCCAAGCCGAAAAGCAGCTGTGACTGGCTAAGAACCTTTCTCCCATCATTTTCTGGACATTGACAAATAACCTGACACACTCTGTGGAAGCACGGATTCTCCAGATTGCTTCTGAGGGCTTCCAGAAACAAAAATTTGTTGTACAAAAGTCATGACATCATTTTAGTAAGGAATTAGTTTTCAACGTCCACCCCTATCAGAGAAGGGGGTTAATATCACTCTTCTAAACTCTAGACTCACATGTTCAACTGCCTACTGGATACCTTTGCTTGGATGTCAAATCCAACACATCCAAAACAGAAATCCTGATCCCTGCCTCTTACCCCCGCTCCCGAATCGGCTCCACCTGGAAGTCCTTCCCCTGTCAGTTGATGGCAATGCTATCCTTCCACTTTCTCAGGCGAAACACCTTAGAGTCATCCCTGACTCCTCTTTCTCTATATCTGGTCAATCTCTGTGACTCTACCTTTGAAGTATCTCCAGAATCCAGCTACTTCCCATTGTTTCTACCACTAGTACCCTGGTCCAAGGTACCATCCTCTCGCACCTGGGTTATTGCAAACACCTCCTTACCGGCCTCCTTGTTTCTAGCCTTGCTCTGCCATGGTCAAGACCCAGCAGCTAGAGTAATCTTGTTAAACATAAGTTAGATCATGTCAATACTGTCCTCAAAATCCTCAATGTCCCTCTGCTTCTTCTGAGTTAAACCCTAAGTCCTATAAAACTCTCCAGGAGCTGGCTCCCTGCCACCCCCGACGTCATCACTACCCCCCTCCAGCCGCACTGCTGTTCCTTGAAGATTTCAGACATGCTCCCGCTTTACGAATTTGCACTGGCTGTTCCCCCTGCTGGAATGCTCTTCCCCCAGATATTTGCATGACTCCCTCCCTCACACCTTGTAAGTCTTTGCTCAAGTATGACCTATTGAACACGGCTGACCTGGACCCTTCTATCTGAAACTGCGACCTACCCCCACGCTCAAATTCCTCTCACCCTGCTCTTTATTTTTTCCCTGTAGCACTTATGGCCTGGTAATATATATGCAATTAATTAATTTAGTGTGTTTATTGTTTACTATCTGTCTTCCCCTCTGCAATGTAAGCTCCGTGGGGGCTGGGATATTTGCCTGTTGCATTTACTGATGTAACCATTTTTTCTAGCAGAGTGCCTGGTGAAACAGTATAGGTGCTCAGTAAATACTTATTGAATGAATCGAGGACTTTCTGAGTGGATACACGTGTGAGGAGAGGTTCTCATTGCAGGATTTTTGTTTTTTAAATCTAAAAGCTAGAATTATTTTATTACTTTCTTGCTTAGAACTTCATCTTCATCCAAAACTAAGCAGCGTTGAGGTGACAGGCATGTTTGGATTGATCATAAATGTTCCTTTGTCCTTACTGAAAAGCTTATGCTCTAATATGCTATACTCTTAAATTTACAAAGTAAGTTGTATAAAAATAAATGAATAAATCCATATATACCAGCAGCAAATAATTGGGAATAAAATTTTAAAAATTCCATTACACTAGCATCAAAAAAATGAAATACTTAGAAATGAATCTAACAAAAGATGTCCAAGACCTGTACACTAAAAACATTGCTGAACGAAATTAGAGAAGACCTAAATAAATGGAGAGATAGACCATGTTTATAGACTGCATAACCAACATTAAGAAATTATTTCTCACCAAATTGACCTGTAAATTAAATGCAATCTCCAGCAAAATTCCAAAAGGTTTTTGTAGAAGTTGATACAATAATTCTAAAATTTATACAGAAATGGAAAGGACCTAGAATAACCAAAGAAATTTTTACAAAAACAAAGTTGGCCAGGCGCAGCGGCTCATGTCTATAATCCTAGCACTTTGGGAGGCCAGAGTAGGAGGATCACTTGAGGCCAGGAGTTCATGGCCTCAGTGAGCTATGATTAGGCTACTGAACTCCAGCCTGGGCTGCACTCCAGCCTGGATGACAGAGCAAACTGTTTCTGAAAAAACAACAAAACAAAAAAACCAAAGTTGAAGGATTTACTCTGCTTGATTTCAAGACCTACTGTAAAGCCGCAGTAATCAAGATAGTTTGGTATTGGCAAAAACTGTAGAGTATAGATCAGTGCAAGAGATGCACCCCATTTTTGGGGGGGCAGCATTAGGGTTTCCATTGCATGGATGAATTGTGTTATTTTTAAAAATCAACTTGTTGAGGTACATTTTACATGAAATAAATGAACCCACTTTAATAATACAGTTGGATGATTTTATTTTTTGAAGTTTATTGAGGTATAATTGAATTAGAATAACATTCACATAATCAAATTGTTCAATTTTTGGTATATGTATACGTCTGTGAAACCATCATTACAACGAAGATAATAAAACTTTCCACCAACACTTAAAAGTTCCCCCATGTCCCTTTGTAAATCCATTCTTGCCTTTGGCCCTGTCTCCAGGCAATCACTGATATGCGTTATGGAATTTTACAAAAATGAAATTGTATTGAGATTATTATTATTATTATTATTATTTTTAGTTTGTATTGATTGAACCAGGCTTGCATTCCCAGGATAAAACTCACTGGATCATAATGCATTATCCTTTTCATAGTTTGCTAGATTTGATTTTCTTACGGATTTTGCATCTATGTTCATGAAGGGTATTGTATTCTTATTTTTTTAAATGTCCTTGGTTTCATATCCAGGTGATATGGGTCTTATAGAATAAGTTGGGATGTGTTCCCTTCTCTTAGGTTTTCTGGAAGAGTTTGTGTCAACTTGGTATTCCTTCTTTTATTTAATTTCAGAATATTACAGGGATACAAATGATTTGGTTACATAAATTGCCTTTGCACTGCCCAAGTCAGACTTACAAGTGTGCCCATCCTCCAGACAGCGTGCACTGCACCTGTTAGGTATGAATCTACCCAACCCCTCCTCTTCCCTCCCCCCTGCCCGACACCCGATGAATGTTACTTCCATATGTGCACATAAGTTTTGATCAATTAGTGCCAATTTAGTGGTGAGTACACGTGGTGTTTGTTTTTCCATTCTTATGATACTTCATTTCAAAGAATGGGCTCCAGCTCCATCCAGGATAATACAAGAGGTAGTTCACCACTTTTTTTTTTATGGCTGAGTAGCACTCTAGGGTATACATATACCATATTTTATTAATCCACTTGTGTATTGATGGGCACTTGGGTTCTTTCCACATCTTTGCAATTGTGAATTGTGCTGCTATGAACATTAGAGTGCAGATGTCTTTTTTATAGAATGTCTTTTTTTCCTTTGGGTAGATACCCAGTAGTGAGATTGCTGGATCCAATAATAGTTCTACTTTTAGTATCTCCATACTGCTTTCCATAGAGGTTATACTAGTTTGCAGTCCCACCAGCAGTGTATGAGTGTTCATATCTCTCTGCATCCATGACAACATTTGTTGTTTTGGGACTTTTTGATAAAAGCTGTTCTCACTGGAGTTAAGTGATATCTCATTGTAGTTTTGATTTGCATTTCCCTGATGATTAGAGATGTTGAGCACTTTTTCATGTTTCTTGGCCATTAGTCTATCTTATTTTGAAAAGTTTCTATTCATGTCTGTTGCCCACTTTTTAATAGGGTTGGTTGATTTTTTCTTGCTGATTTTCCTGAGTTCTGTATGGATTCTAGCTATCAGCCCTTTATCAGATGTATAGCATGCAAATATTTTCTCCCATTCTGTAGGTTTTCTGTTCGCTCTAGTGATAGTTTCTTTGGCTGTGCAGAGCTTTTTAGTTTGATCAGGTCCCATTTGTTTATTTGTGTTGTTGCTGTGATTGCTTTTGGGGTCTTCATAAATTCTTTGCCTAGGCTGATGTCTATAAGAGTTTTTCCAACATTTTCTTCTAGAATTCTTATGGTTTCATGCCTTAGGTTAAGTCTGTTACCCATCATGAGTTGATTTTTGTGAGAGGTGAGAGGTGTGGATCCTGTTTCATGTGCCTATCCAATTTTCCCAGCACTGTTTATTGAATAGGGATTCTTTTCCTCAGTGTATGTTTCTCTCTGCTTTGTCAAAGATCAGATGGCTATATGAGGATGGTTTTATGTCTGGGTTCTCAGTCCTGTTCCATTGGTCTATGTCTCTGTTCTTGTGCCAGTACTATGCTGTCTTGGTTACTATAGCCTTGTAGTATAGCTTGAAGTCTTGTAAACTGATGCCTCCCAATTTTTTCTTTTTGCTTAAGGTTGCTTTAGCTATACAGAATCTTCTCTGGTTCCATATGAGGCACAGCATTATTTTTTCTAGATCTGCAAAAATGATGTTGGTATTTTAATAGGGATTGCATTTAATCTGTAGATCACTTTTGGTAGTACACACATTTTAACAATGTTGATTCTGCCCATTCATGAGCATAGTATGGTTTTCCATCTGTTTATGTCCTCTGCTATTTCCTTCCTTAGTGTTTTGTAGTTCTCCCTGTAGAGGTCTTTCACCTCCTTAGTTAAATATATTCCTAGGTATTTTATTTTCTTTGTTGCTATCGGGAAAGGTACTGCGTCTTTGATTTGGTTTTCAGTTTGACTGTTGTTGGTGTATATGAATGCTGCTGATTTGTGTACATTGATTTTGTAACCTGAGACTTTTCTGAACTTACCAATTCCAGTAGTCTCTTGGCAGAATCTTTTGGGTTTTCTAGATATAAGATCATATTAATATTGTCGGCAAAGAGTGAAAGTTTGACCTCTTCTGCCCCCATTTGAATGCTCTTGATTTCCTTCTCTTGTCTAATTGCTCTGGCTAGGACTTCTGGCATTATGTTCGATATAAGTGGTTATAGAGGTCAACCTTATCTGGTTCCAGTTCTAAGTGGAAATGCTTTCAATTATTCCCCATTCAGTATGATGTTGGCTGTGGGTTTGTCGTGTATGGCTTTTACCATTTTGAGGTAAGTCCTGTCTATGCCTATTTTGTTAAGTGTTTTTATCATAAAAGGGTGCTGAATTTTGTCAAATGCTTTTTCTGTATCTATTGAGAGGATCATATGGTCTTTGTTTTTACTTCTATTTATGTGGCAAATTACATTTATAAATTTGCATATATTGAACCATCCCTGCATCTCTGGGATGAAGCCACTTGGTTGTGATGGCTTATTTTTTTGATGAGCAGCTGCATTTGGTTTGCTAGGATTTTATTGAGAACTTTTGCATCTATATTCATAAGGGATACTGGTCTATAATTTTCTTTTTTTGTTGTGTCCCTTTTTGGCTTTGGTATCAAGGTGACGATGTTGGCTTTGTAAAAAATGCTAGGGAGGATTCCTTCCTTCTTGATGCTGTGGAATAATTTCTACAGGATAGGCACCAATTCTTCTTTGTAAGTTTTATAAAATTTGGGTGTGAAACCATCTGGTCTGGGATTTTTTGGGGGAGATTTTTATTGCTGCTTCAATTTTAGTACTTGGTATTAGTCTGTTCAGGAATTCTATTTCTTCCTGATTAAGCCTAGGGAGTCTGTGTATTTCTGAGAATTTGCCCATTTTCTCCCTGTTTTCAAGTTTATGTGCATAGAGATTTGTATAGTATTTGGAGATGATATTTTGTATTTCCATGGTATCAGTTGTAATTTCTCCTTGTTCATTCCTGATTGAGTTTATTGGAATCCTTTCTTTTTTGATTCTGGTTAATATAGTGAGAGGCCTGTCAATTTTGTTTATCTTTTCAAAGAACCAACTTTTTGTTTCATTAATCTTCTGTATAGTTCTTTTGTTATCGATTGCCATTTAGTTCTGCTCTGATCTTGGTTATTTCTTTTCTTCTGCTGGGTTTGGGATTGGTTTGCTATCCTTTTCCAATTCTTTGAGATGATTCATTAGATTGCTGATTTGTGATCTTTCTGTCTTTTGGATGTAAGCATTTATGGCTGTCAATTTTCCTCTCAGGGCTGCCTTAGCTGTATCACACAGATTTTGATAATTTGTGCCCCTTTATCATTTTATTCAAAGAATCTTTTGATTTCCATCTTAATTTCCTCCATGACCCAATAGTCATTCAGTAGTAGGTTGTTTAGTTTCGATGACTTTGTGTAGAGATGAGTGTTTCTGTTAGAGTTGATTTCTAATTTTATTCCACTGTGGTCTGAGAAGATGCATGGTATAATTTCTATTTTTTAAAAATTTGTTGAGACAAATTTTCCGGCCTAGGATGTGACCGATCTTAAAGAATGTCCCATGAGCTAATGAGAAGAATGTATATGCAGTGGTTTGGGGGTAGAATGTTCTATAAATAGCTGTTAGGCCCATTTGTTCTAAAGTTCTGTTTAAGTCCATTGCTTCTTTGTTAATTTTCTGTTTGGAGGATCTGTCCAGTTCTGTCAGAGGGGTATCGAAGTCCCCGGCTGTTACAGTGCCACTGTTGATCATTTTGTTTAGATCAAGTAGGATTTGCTTTATGAATCTGGGCACACCTATGTTAGCTGTATAAATATTTAAAATTATTATGTCTTCTTGTTGAGTTGTTCCCTTTACTATTATATAATGACCATTTTTGTCTTTCATAACTTTTGTTGATTTGAAGACTATGTTATCTGATATGAGAACTGCTACACCAGCTTTCTTTTGGTTTTCATTTGTTTGGAATATTGTTTTCCATCCCTTCACCTTGGGTCCGAATGAGTCCCTGTGGGTTAGATGTCTTTCCTGGGGATATCAGATACTTGGCTTGTATTTTTTTTTTTTAATCCATTCAGCCAGCCTATGTATCTTCAGTGGGGAGTTAAGCCATTCACGTTTATTGAAAGAATTGATAAGTGGGGTGGATTTCTGTTCATCCTGTTGAGTAGAACTTTGTTGCTTTATCTCTTGAGCCATTGTGGTATCTGTCCTTTGACCTTTACCTTTTGGGCGATTTTACACTGGTGGATGTCTATTGTGCTGATCAGTGTATAATGCAGTTCTGAGTTCTTCCTGTAGGGCAGGTCTTGTCTTGACAAATTCCCTCAGTATTTGCTTGTCTGAGAAAGTTTTAATTTCCCCCTCAAATATGAAATTTAATTTTTCAGGATACAGAATTCTAGGCTAGCCATTATTCTGTTTGAGAAGACAGAGAATGGGGCCCCAATCCCTTCTGGCTTGTAAGGTCTCAGTTGAGAAGTCTGCAATTAGTCTGATGGGTTTTCCCTTGTAAGTTACCTGTTGCTTTTGCCTTACAGCTCATAGGAGGGCCTCGTTCATGTTTATTTTGTCCAGTCTGATGACTGTGTGTTGTGGTGTTTGCCTCTTTGTGATGACTCTCCCAGGAGTCCTTTGAGCTTCTTGTACCTGGATATCTAGATTTCTAGCAAAGCCAGGGAAATTTTTCTCAATTATTCCCTCAACTAGGTTTTATAGCTCTTGTGCATTTTCTTCTTCTCCCTCAGGGATGCCTATGATTCTTACGTTAGGCCTCTTCACATAATCCCATATTTCTTGTAGGCTTTGCTCATTCCTCTTATTTCTCTGCTCTATCTCTGTGACTGATTTGTTTAATTGAAACAAATGTCTTCAAGATCTGAGATTCTTTCTTCTGACTGATCTAACCCATTCTTAAGGCTTTCCATTGTGTCTTGTAATTCCTTGAATAAAATTTTCATTTCCAGAAGTTCTGGTTGATTTTTCTTTAATAATTCAATTTCTTTAGTGAATTTTTCATTCATTTCCTGTGTTGTTTTTGTGGTTTCTTTCTGTTGGGTTTCTATTTTATCTTATATTTTATTGAGCTTCCTTGTAGTCCATATTTGAAATTTTTCATCTGTCATTTCAATGTTCTGCTTTTGGTTGGTATCTATTGCTAGAGAGCTGATGTTTCCTTTTGTGGGGTGTCCTTTTGCTCTGATTCTTCATACTCCTGGAGTTCTTTTGCTGATTCCTTCTCATCTGGAGCAGCTGTTACTTCTTACTTTTGGATTTTCTTTTATTTAGATAATGACATGCTTAGTTTAATCTCTGAGCCAGTAGGGGGTGCTTGTGGGTGAGAATCAGCCACTCCCTGTATGATGAGTCAGTTAATGCTGAAAAGGGTGTGCAAATTGACCTCCCTGTCAGTAGGTGGTGCTTGCTGGAAGGAACAAGCTGGAATGTTGTTTTTGGGTCCTGTGACCAGCTCTAGTTCCTCAGGAGAAGCACTCTAATGCCCCAGGTGGTGGGTAGGGCCCTGGAACTTCAGGTGAGTCCTTATTCTCCATCTCAGCAGAGGCAGGTGGGGAAGTGAGGCTGGGTGGGTCTGGGTTGGGTGAGTCTGCCTGCAAGCTCCACAGATGCTAGCAAGTGATCTGCTTTGGCAGGGGTCAAAGGTCTGTTCTCTGCCTTGGGCAAAGCTGCCAGGGAGGGGCTGAAATCGTTTCACTGAATCAGAAAGTCTGTGTGTGGGCTGTCTGAGACCTGCAATGTGGCAGTCTGGAGCAGGCTTTGCTCCTTCCCATCCTCCCCTATTCTGTGGTTTCTCTTGGGCCTCTGCTGGCAGGCAGGACCTCAAGTCAGCCTACCTTCCCCATGACTGTGCTGTGGGCCAGGAAGTTCCCTGCCCAGCATCCCAGCCTGAGCAGGGAATGTGGCCATCCCATGGGAGGAGAGGTGCCTGATGAGTGCACTGCAGCCAGGACCCACACTGTGCTTTTCCCCAGTCTGCCCCTGCAGGCACCCACACCTCAAGAGACTAATTCTCAAGTATCCCCTCTGTGTCCCTGGGCAATGCGATTGAAACCTGGGTGTACAGGATCTGGCCTGCAGTCCTGTCCCTGGGGCCTCAGAGATCAATCCCTGACCATGCCAGGGAGAAAGATGCTGGTCCTAAGTCACCCATGGGGAGCCCAAGTTGGTTCAATGCCCTCTGCCTCAGGGCATGTCCCGCTCCGATGGGGCCTCCAGGCAAATCGCAGCAAGGAGGGCCAGTGGGCAGGGAGCTCACAGTCCAAGCACCCCTCAGTCCACTGCAGTATTCCAAAAGGAAAGGTCTAAGCCCCACTCCCTGTGGAGGCCTCCGTGTGGTGGCTCAATTGTTTCTCTTGGCAGCTGTGGGTAGGGGAAGGGAAGGGGAGAAAAAGAGTCTGGGTGGAGGAAATTCTGCACTCTGGTCATCTCTGACTCTCTCAACAGGAGGCAGTCCACCCAGAATGAACAAGCTGTGGAGTGACGCAGATCTCCCAGGACCCACTGGATCCCTGTGGCACCTGCAGTCTGGGCTGGAATTGGGAAATGTCTGTGTGGGGATGAGGAAGACAGAGCCTGAGGAATTGAAGCCCCCTGGGGAGTGCGAAGGCCCATGGTGGATAGAGAAGCAGTATGGTGCCTGCTGTCTGGCTTGGGTATGTGGGGCGGGAGGTGCCCTGGGGGTGCTAGGAGACTGGTGCCCTGTCCGCAAGAAGCTCCCCGCTCACTGGTGACAGCAGTCTCTGGGCTCATGTGGGAAGACGGTCTCTCCAGTGGCTTGGGAGCCCACCAATAGCCCAAGATGTGAGGGAGGGGGATGTTAAGCACTCCACCTACCCTTCTCACTGGTCTCTAAAACTCTCATGGCTTAATCTCCACCAATACCTTTCCCCTTCCAGTTCTGCTCCACAACCTCTTCCCGTAGACTCTCCTGCAGGTTCAAGTACTCTTCCTTCAGGGCCTCATCCCATTTATGTTCGTCTGTTTGTTTTTTCTCTTTCATCTAAAACTTCTCCTTAATGAGATGCTCTGGCTGGTGGTGTCTCTGGTCCGCCATCTTGGCTGCTCTCCATTAAATGTTCAGTAGAACTCGCCGGCATAGTCATCTAGGTCTGAGGTTTTTTGGTTGGCAGGTTTTTTAAAGCTATGAATTCAATGTCTTTAATAGTAATGGGACTACTAAGGTTATTTATTCTTCAATGAGCTTTGATAGTTTGTGTCTTTCATATAGTTTATCTATTTTTTTCTAAGTTATTACATTTATGAGCATAAATTGCTCATAATATTCTATTATTATCCTTTTGCTGTCTGGAATTTATAGTACTGTATCCTCTTTCATTCCTAATATTGTTAATGAGTGTCTCTTCTCTTTTTTAAAAATCAATTTTATTGATCTTTTCAAAGAACCAGTTTCGGCTTCACTGATTTTCTTTGTTGGTTTTGTGTTTTCTATTTCATTGATTTCTGGTTTTATCTTTATTATTTCCTTCTTTCTGCTTGCTTTAGATTTAATTTGCTCTTCATTCTAGTTCCTTAAAGGAAAAGATCAGATTACTGCTTTGAGACCTTTCTTCTTTTCTAATAAAGTAACGAGTCTACGACCATACCACCCTGAATGTGCCCAATCTCATCTAATAAAGTAATGAAATGCTATTTATTTCACTGTAAGTATTGCCTTGGCTGCTTCCCACAATTTTGGTATGTTGTGTTTTAATTTTTCCAATTAAAATATTTTCTATTTTTCCATATGATTTCTTTTTTGATCCATGAATTATTTAGAGATGTGGTTTTT